>JAJPUD010022783.1:1050-20862 GCA_023553655.1 Myrmecobius fasciatus | reverse complement strand
ACCAAACATTCAAAGAACAATTAATTCCAATACTATATAAACTATTTTAAAAAAATAGGGAAAGAAGGTGTACTACCAAATTTCTTCTATGATACAGATATGGTGCTGATAACTAAACCAGGTATGGAGAAACTGAGAAAGAAAACTATAGACCCATTTCTCTAATGAATATTGATGCAAAAATTTTAAATAAGATATTAGCAATGAGATTACAGAAAGTCATCCCCAGGATAAAACACTATGACCAAGTAGGATTTATACCAGGAATGCAAGACTGGTTCAATATTATGAAAACTATCAGCATAATCAATTATATTAATAACCAAATTAACAAAAACCATATGATTATTTCAATATTTGCAGAAAAAGCTTTTGATAAAATCCAACACTATTAAACACTATTAAAAACACTAGACAGTATAGGAATAAATGGGCTTTTCCTTAAAAGCATTAGTAGTATCTCCTTAAAACCATCAGCAAACATAATATGTAATGGAGTCAAACTAGAACCATTCCCAATAAGATCAGGAGTGAAACAAGGCTTCCCATTGTCACCATTATTATTTAATATTGTCTTAGAAATGTTAGCTTTGGCAGTAGAGATTAAAGGAATTAGAGTAGGTAGTAAGTAAACTAAATTATCACTCTTTGCAGATGTCATGAGGGTATACTTAGAGAACCCTAGAAACTCAACTAAAAAATTACTAGAAACAATTCACAACTTTAGCAAAGTTGCAGGATACAAAATAAATCCACATAAATCATCAGCATTTTTATATATTACCAAAAATGTTCAGCAGCAAGAGATACAAAAAGAAATTCCATTCAAATTAATTGTAGATAGTATAAAGTATTTAGGAATGTACCTGCCAAGGAAAAGTCAGGAACTATATGAACTAAACTACAAAACACTTTCCACACAAATAAAATCAGACCTTGTCAATTGGAAATGCTCATGGGTAGGCCAAGCAAATATAATAAAAATGACAGTACTGCCCAAACTAATTTACTTATTTAGTGCCATACCAATCAAACTCCCACGAAATTATTTTACAGATCTAGAAAAAATAGTAGTAAAATTCATTTTGAAGAACAAAAAGTCAAGAGTTTCAAGAGAATTAATGAAAAAAAAAAAGGCTGATGATGGTGGACTTGCTGTACCAGATCTAAAACTATATTATAAAGCAGCAGTCATCAAAACCATTTGGTACTGGCTAAGAAATAGAGTGACTACTGAACAGTGTCGATCAGGACAAACTAGGCAATAACTATAGCAATTTAGTGTTTGATAAACCCAAAGACCCCAGCTTCTGGGATAAGTACTCATCATTTGACAAAAAGTGCTGGGAAAATTGGATACTAGTGTGGAAGAAATTAGGGCTTGACCCACATCTAATACCACATACCAAGATAAGATCTAAATGGGTTCATGATGTGGATATAAAAAGTGATATTATAAGTAAATTAGAGGAATGTAATATAGTTTACCTCTCAGACCTATGGAGATGGAATAAATTTATGTCCAAAGAAGAACTGGAACTCTTAATTGAAAACCAGATAGATAACTTTGACTATATTAAGTTAAAAAGTTTCTGTACAAACAAAACCGATGCAGTCAAGATTAGGAGGGAAGCAATAAATTGGGAAATCATCTTTACATTTAAGGGTTCTGATAAAGGTCTCATTTCTAAAATATACAGAGAATTGTCTCATATTTATAAGAATTCAAGCCATTCTCCAAGTGATAAATGGTCAAAGGATATGGACAGATAATTTTCAGAGGATGAAATTAAAACTATTTATAGTCATATGAAAAGGTGCTCCAAATTACTATTCATCAGAGAAATGCAAATTAAGACAATTCTGAGGTACCACTACACACCTGTCAGATTGGTTAAAATGACAGGAAAAGATAATGACAAATGTTGGAGGGAATGTGGGAAAGCTGGGATGCTGATGCATTGTTGGTGTAGCTGTGAACGGATCCAGCCATTCTGTAGAGAAATTTGGAGCTATTCTTAAAAAGTTATCAAACTGTGTATACCCTTTGACCCAGTAGTGTTTCTATTGGGCTTATATCCCAAAGAAATCATAAAGAATGTTTTTGACAGCCGTTTTTGTAGTGGCTAGAAACTGGAAATTGAATGGATGCCCATCAATGGAGAGTGGCTGAATAAATTATGGTATATAAATGTTATGGAATATTATTGTTTTGTAAGAAATGAGCAGCAGGACTATTTCAGAGAGACCTGGAGAGACTTATATAGATTGATGCTGACTGAAATGAGCAGAACCAGGACATCATTATACATGGCAACACAATACTATACAATGATCAATTCTGATGGACATAGCTCTCTTCAACAACGAAATGTTTCAAACCACTTCCAATTGTTCACTGAAGAAAGCCATATACACCCAGAGAGAGGGATATGAAATATGGACCACAACATAACATTTTCATGCTCTCTATTGATGTTTGCTTGCATTGTGTTTCTTTCTCTGATTTTTTTCTTGTAAATATGATTTTTCTTGTACAACAATGTTGTGTGGAAATATGTATACAAATATTCGATTTGTCAAGTATTTTTACATAATTAACATGTAGTGGATTTCCTGCCATCTAGGGAAGGGTTGGGGAGTAGCGGGGGAAAATTGTAACAGAAAGCTTTGTAAGGGTTAATGTTGAAGAATTACCCGTACATATGTTTTTCAAATAAAAAGTTTTAATAATTAAAAAAAAATCAATAAAACTTCAAAACGAAATGCAGAAAGACAGTGATAGTAAATTCATTTTTTTGGATCATGATGCAATAAAAATTACAGGTAATGAAGGACCAAGGAAATATAAATAAAAAATTAATTAGAAATGATAATCCAATCCTAAAGAATGAGTAGATGAAACAACAAGCTATGTACATAATCAATATTTCATACCAGAGAATGAAAATAATGAGACAACAAAATTTTTGCGATGCAGATAAATCCATGTTTAGGGGAAATTCAATGAGTAAATTCTTCCTTGGATAAAATAAAGAAAGAAAAGATGAATGAATTGGACATACAACTAAAAAAACTGGGGAAAAATTAAATAAAAAAACCTTAATTAAATATTAAATTTTAAATTTTTAAATAAAAAGAGAGATTAATAAAATTGAAAATAAGAAAGGTATTGAAGTAATAGAAAAAAACTAAGAGTGGGTTTTAGGAAAAAACCAAAAAATAGATATACTGTTAGTTAATTCAATTAGAAAGTTGGAAAGAAAATTTGCCAGTATCAAAAATGAAAAGGGTGAACTTTCCATAAATGAATAGGAAACTGAAGCAATATTTAGGAGCTATTTTGCCCAACTGAATGCCAATAACTCTAATAATGTAACTGAAATAGATTAATATTTACAAAAATATAGATTGCCCAGATAAACAGAGAAAGAAAGAAATTAAATAGTCCTTTTTTAGAACAAGAAATTAAACGAACTATTAATCAACTTTCTAAGAAAACAATCTACTGAATGAATTCTACTAAGCATTTAAAGAACAATATATTCCAATACTACAAAAAACATTTGGAAAAAATAGGGAAAGAAGGAGTCCTCCCAAATTCTTTTTTATGACACAGATATAGTACTGATACCTAAACCAGGTAAGGTCAAAACAGAAAGAAAATTATTGACAAATTTCCCTAATGAATATTGATGCAAAAATTTTAAAATAATATTATCACCAAGATAATAAATCATGACCAAGAAGGATTTATATCAGAAATGCAATGCTAGTTTAATATTAGGGAAAATATTATCATAATTGAGTATATCAATAAAAAACTAACAGGAATTATATCATCATCTCAATAGATATAGAAAAAACATTTGACAAAAATCCAATACTCATTCCTATTAAAAACACTAGAAAGCATAGGAATAAATTGAGTTTTCCTTAAAATGATCAGTATGATCTATTTAAAGCCATCAGTAAAAATGGTTAAAGGATATGAACAGACAACTTTCAGATGAAGAAATTAAAACTATTTCTAATCATATGAGGTGCTGTAAATTGCTATTAATCAGAGAAATACAAATTAAGACTACTCCTCGATACACTACATACCTCTCAGATTGGCTAAGATGACAGGAAAAGACAAGGACAAATGTTGGAGAGGATGTGGGAAAACTGGGACATTAATACTTTGTTGGTGAATGGATGCAGCCATTCTGGAGAGCAATTTAGAGCTATGTTCAAAAAGTTATCACACAAGGGCAGCTAGGTGGCACAGTGGATAGAATACTAGCCCTGAAGTCAGGAGGACCTGAGTCCAAATCTGGTCTGAGACACTTAACACTTCCTGGCTGTGTAACCCTGGGCAAGTCACTTAACCCCAGTTGTTTGAGCAAAAAAATAAAATAAAATAAAATAAGAAGTTATGAAACTGTGCATCTCCTTTGATCCAGCAGTGTTTCTATTAGGCTTATATGCCAAAGAGATCTTAAAAGAATGAAAGGGACTCACATGTGCAAAAATGTTTGTGGCAACCCTTTTCATAGTGGCAAGAAACTGAAAACTGAGTGGATGCCCATCAATTGGAGAATCATTGAATAAGTTATGGTATATGAATATTATGGAATATTATTATTATGTAAGAAATTAACAGGAGGATGATTTTAGAGAGGCCTGGGGAGACTTACATGAATTAAAGCTAAGTGAAATGAGCAGAACCAGGAGATCATTGTACACCACATCAATATTATATGATGATCAATTCTGATGAACGTGACTCTTTCCAACAATGAGATGATTAATACCAGTTCCAATGATTCTGTGATAAAGACAGCCATCTGCACCTAAAGAGAGGATTGTAGGAACTGAATGTGGATCATAACATAACACTCTCATTCTTTTTGTTGTTTTTGCTTGCATGTTGTTTTCTTACTCATTTACATTTTTTATCTGATTTCTCTTGTGCAACAAGAGAATTATATAATTATATTTATACATATTGGGTTTAACATATATTTTAACATTTATAACATATATTGCATTGCTTGCCATCTAGCGAAGGAGGTGGGGGGGAAGGAGGAGAAAATCTGAAGCATTAGGTTATTCAAGGGTCAATGTTGTCAAATTATCTGTGCATACATTTTGAAAATAATAAAAAGCTTTATTAAAAATTAATAAAATAAAACCATCAGCAAGTATCATATGTAATGGGAAAAAATAAAAGCATTTCCAATAAGATCAAGGGGTGAAACAAAGTTGCCCACTATCACCATTGTATTAGAAATTATATTTAACTATATGACGATCAATTCTGATGGACATGGCTCTCTTCAACAATTAAATGTTTCAAACCACTTCCAATTGTTCACTAAAGGAAGCCATATACACCCAGAGAGAGAGATGTGAAATGTGGACCACAACATAACATTCTCATACTCTTGATTGATGTTTGTTTGCATTGTGTTTCCTTTATCTGATATATCTTTCATGTAGATACGATTTTTCTTGTACAACAATGATAAGTTTGGAAATGTGAAATAAAAAACAAGAAATTCTATTCAATATTGTATTAGAAATATTAGCTTTAGCAATAAGAAAAAGAACTAAATAAATTCATTATTGTGTTAGAAATATTGGCTTTAGCAATAAGAAAAATAAACTAAAGGAATTGGAGTAGGTAATGAGGAAAGAAAATTATCACTCTTTGTGTAGGATTTTTTGGTGTACTTTAGAAAATGCTAGAGAATCAATTAAAAACTATTAAAAACAATTAACTACTTTATCAATGTTGCAGGATACAAATAAATCCAAACAAATCATCAGCATTTCTATACATTAAGAACAAAGCTTAGCAGGAAGAGATGCAAAAAGAAATTTCATTTAAAATGAGATAATATAAAATATTTGGGAGTCTACCTGCCAAAACAAAACCAGGAACTCAATTAACATAATTACAAAATATTTTCCATGCAAACAAATTCAGATCTAAACAGTTGAAAGAATATCAAGTTCTCATGGGTAGGACAAGCTAATATAATAAAAATGACAATTCTACCTAAATTAATCTACTTACTCAGTGCCGTACCAATCAAAATGCCAAGAGATTACTTTACAAAACTAGAAAAATGATAACAAAATTCATCTGCAAATAGGTTAGGTTAAAAAACACTACAATCAATGACTGTTGTAATCCAGTGTTTGATAAATCTAAAGATTCCAAGTTCTTGGAAAAGAACTCACAATTTGACAAAAATTTCAGGGAAAACTGGGAAATAGTGTGGCAGAAAGTAGTCATTGATCACCACCTATCCTATGCCAAGATATGGTTGGAATGGGTTCATGATTTAGACAAAAAGTGATAGTATAAATGAATTAGAAGAAGGAAGGATAATTTACCTCTCTAATCTGTGAAGAAGGAATGAATACATGGCCAAAGAAGTGGACAATATTATGAAATGCAAAATGGACAATTTGTTGGTGGAGTTATGAATGGATCCAATAATTCTTGAGAGTAATTTTGAACTGTGTCCAAAGGGCTAACAAACTGTGCATACTTTTTGATCCAGCAATGCCTCTACTGGGCCTGTATCAGAAAGAGATTATGAAAAAGGGAAAAGAATACACATGTGCAAAAATGTCTGTAGCAGTCCATTTTGTAGTACAAAGGAAATGGAAATTGAGTGGTTGCCAACTTAGGGCAAAGGCTGATTAAGTTATGACATATGAATGTTATGGAATATTATTTTTCTATAAAAATGATCAGCAGGATAATTTCTGGAAGGCCTGGAGAGACATGAATTGATGCTAAGTGAAGTGAATAGAACCAAGAGAACATTGTGCATAGTAACAACATTAAGATGATCAACCCTGATGGACATGGCTCCTTTGAACAATGAGGTGACTCTGGACAATTCCAATAGATTTGTAATGGAGAGTCATCTGTATTCAGAAAGAGGACTGTGGAGACTCAATGAGGATCACAGCAAAGTATTTTCACCTTTTTATGGTTGTTGTTTGCTTTTTTCTTTCCCTTCTTTTTTCTTGTGCATCATGATAAATATGGTGCTACATATGGAAGAACTGCACATGTTTAACATATATTAGGTTGCTTGCTGTCTAGGATAGGGGAGTGGGAAGAAGGAAGGGAGAAAAATTTGGAACGCTGGGTTTTACAAGAGTAAATATTCATTTTCTTCATTTTATTTATATTATTAAAACTTTCTATTTTCCTTTTTCCTCTTTTTCTAGTTTTCTTTTTTTAAATTATTTTTACCAAATCTTTTTTATTTTCAAAACATATGCATGTTTTATTTTGCTTCTGTTTTTTCTTGTGTGGCATGATAATTGTATAAATGTGTGTATATATATATGTGTATATATACATATAACATATATATATATATATATATGGGATTTAACATATTTTCTACCATGTTTAAGATATATTAGGCTACTTGCCATCTAGGGGATGGCATGGTGGAAGGAGGGGAAAATTGGAACACAGGGTTTTGCAAGGGCTAATGTTGAAGAATTGTCCACACATATGTTTTGAAAAATAAAAAAAAAAACTTTAATTAAAAAAACATATGTATGGATAATTTTTCAACACTGACCCTTGCAAAATCTTGTGTTCCAATTCCCCACTCCCCTTCCTCCTATCCTCTCCCCTGAATGGCAAGTGATCCAATATATATTAAACATGGTAAAAATATGTTAAATCCAGTATATGTGTACATATTTATACAGTTGTCTTCCCATATATGAAAAATCAGATCAAAAAGGAAAAATAATGAGAAAAAATAAAATGTAAGCAAAAACAGCAAAAAAGGGTGAAAATGCTATGTTTTGATCATCACTCAGTCTCTCTCTCTGAGTGCAAATAGTTCTCTTCATACAAGATCATTGGAACTTGCTTGAATCATCTCAATGTTAAAAAGAGCCTGGTCCATCAGAATTAATTATCCTATAATCTTGTTGTTGCCATGTACAATGATCTCCTGGTTCTGCTCATTTCACTTAGCATGAGTTCATGTAAGTCTCTCTAGGCCTCCCTGAAATCACCCAGCTGATCATTTCTTATAGAACAACAATATTCCGTAACATTCGTATACCAAAATTTATTTAGTCATCCTCCAATGGATAGACATTCACTTAGTTTCCATTTCTTTCCACTACAGAAAGGGCTGCCACAAATATTTTTGCTCCTGGGTTCCTTTCCTTACTTTAAAATCTCTGAACACTGCTGGATCAAAGGATATGCACATTTTAATAACTATTTGGGCATAGTTCCAAATTGCTCTCCAGAATGGTTGGATCAGTTCACAACTCCAATAATGTATTAGTGTCCCAGTTTTCCTACATCCTCTCTAACATTCATCAATTACCTTTTTCCTTTATATTAGCCAATCTTAGAGGTGGGTAGTGGTACCTCAGATTTGTATTCATTTGCATTTCTCTGATCAATAATGATCTAGAGCACTTTTATATATGACTAGAAATGGTTTCAATTTTTTATCTGACAATTATTCATATCCTTTGACCATTTATCAATTGAAGAATAGCTTGAATTCATATAAATTTGAGTCAATTCTCTATATATTTTATTTATTTATTTATTAAAGCTTTTTATTTGTATAACATATGTATGGGTCGTTCCTCAGCATTGATCTTTACAAAGCTTTCCATTACAAATTTTACCCCCAGTCCCCTTCTCTCCCCTAGATGGCAGGAAGTGCACTACATGTTAATAATGCTAAAATACTTGACAAGTTGTGCAAGAAAAATCCTATCTACAAGAAAAAAAAGAAAATCAGAGAAAGGCAACACAATGCAAGCAAACATCAATAGAGAGCATGAAAATGTTATGTTGTGGTCCATATTTCATATCCCTCTCTCTGGGTGTATATGGTTTTCTTCACTGAACAAATGGAACTGGTTTGAGACAGTTCTTTGTTGCAGAGAGCCATGTCCATCAGAATTGATCATCATGTAATATTGTTGTTGATGTGTATAATGATCTCCTGGTTCTGCTCGTTTCACTCAGCAATTCCCTATATATTTTAGAAAAGAGCCAGTTTATTGCTTCTTTTCTAATATTGTCTGCATTAGTTTTCTTTGTACAAAAAGTTTTTTAACAATATAATCAAAATTATCTATTTTGTGTTCAGTAATGATCTCCAGGTCTTCTTTGGCTACAAATTCCTTCATTCTCCACAGATTTGAGAGGTAAACTATACTTTGTTCTTCCAATTTGTTTATATCATTCTTTATGTCTAAATCATGGACCCATTTCGACCTTATATTGGTATGTGGTGTTAAGTGTGGGTTAATGCCTAGATTCCGCCATTAGTTTCCAGTTTTTCCAGAAATTTTTGTCAAAAAGTGAATTCTTATCCTAAAAGCTGGAATCTTTGGGATTCTTTAGATTATTATAGTCATTGACTATTTTGTACTGTGAATCTAATCTATTTTACTGATCTACTACACTATTTCTTAGCCAGTATCAAATGGTTTTAATGGCTGCTGCTTTATATTATAGTTTTAGGTTGGGCACAGCTAAACCAGCTTGATTTGCATTTTGTTTCATTAATTTTCTTGAAATTCTTGACCTTTTGTTCTTCTTGTGGAAATTTGTTATTTTTTTCTATATGTGTAAAATAATTTCTTGGGAGTTTGATTAGTATGGTATTTAATAAGTAGATTAATTTAGGTAGTATTGTCATTTTTACTATATTAGCTTGCCTACCAATGAGTACTTGATATTTTTCCAAGAGATTAAATCTGACTTTATTTGTGTGGAAAATGTTTTGTAGATGTATTTATATAGTTCCTGGCTTTGTCTTTGCAGAAAGACTCCCAAACATTTTATATTAATGACAGTTATTTTAAATGGAATTTCTCTTTGTATCTCTTGCTGTTGGGCTTTCTTGGCAATATATAAAAATGTTGATGAGTTATGTCAATTTATTTTGTAATCTGCAACTTTGTTAAAGTTGTGAATTGTTTCTAGCAGTGTTTTAGTTGATTCCCTAAGGTTCTCTAAGTATAACATCATATCATTTGCAAAGAGTGATAATTTGATAAAACTTTTTTTTTTTATTTTCAAGTCATAAGCATGGATGATTTTCAACATTCACCCCTGCAAAACCTTGTGTTCCAAATTTTTTATCCAGTGTTCTCCTCACACATCCCATAGATGGTTAATAATTCAATATATGTTAAACATGTTCCAATCTCAGAAGCTGGGTAATTTGGGTTTATCAAACACCAGATTACCAAAATACTTCTGTGTCTTATGAACTTAACCTATACCACTGATCAACTACTCTATTTCTTAGCCAGTGCCAAATGGTTTTGATGACCATGGGTTTATAATATAGTTTTAGGTTTGGTACAGCTAGGCCACCTTCATTTACATTTTTTTCATTAATTCCCTTGAAATTCTTTACCTTTTGTTCTTCCAGATGAACTTTGTTTTTATATTTTCTAACTCTGTAAAGCAATTTCTTGGGAGATTGATTGGTATGGTACTGAATAAGTAGATTAATTTAGGTAGTATTATCATTTTTATTATTTTAGCTTGGCCTGCTCATGAGCACTTGATATTTTTCCAGTTGATGAGATCTAACTTTATTTATGTGAAAAGTGTTTTGTAATTGTATTCAGAACATCCATATTTCTCCCTGTATATCTTGCTGCTGGAATTTGTTGGTAACATATAAAAATGCTGAAGATTGATGTGGATTTATTTTGCATCCTGCAATTTTGCTAAAGTAGTGAATTGTTTCTAATACTTTTTAAGTGGATTTTTTCAAATTCTCTAAATGTACCATCATGTCATCAGCAAAGACTGACAAATTGGTTTTCTCATTCCCTATTCTAATTCCTTTAATTTCTTTTTCTTCTCTTATTGATAAAACTAACATTTCTAATATAATATTAAATAGTAATGGTGATAGTGGGCAATCTTGTTCCACCCCTGATTTTATTAGGAATTGCTTGAGTTCATCCTCATTGCATATGATGTTTTTTGATAGTTTTAATTAGATGTTCCTGAAAAAACTTCGTTTTTTCCTATACTCTCTAGTGTTTTTAATGGTAAGGATTTGGGGTTTTGTCAAATGCATTTTCTGCATAGATTGAGATAATGATGTGACTTTTGTTAATTTGGTTATTGATAGAATCAATTATGCTAATAGTTTTCTTGATGTAGAACCCAGCCATGCATTCCTGGTATAAATCCTACTAGCTGTAATCTCTTTGCGTTTATATCAATATTCATCAGGGAAATTGGTTTATAATTCTCTTTCTCTGTTTTAATCCTACCTGATTTAGTTATCAGCACCATATCTGTGTCATAAAACAAATTTAGTAGGACTCCTTTCCCTATACTTTGCATATTACGAAATTAGTTCTTTAAATGTTTGGTAGAGTTCACATGTAAATCCATCTGGCCTAGGAGATTTTTTCTTAGGCAGGTGATTAATAGCATGTTCAATTTCTTTTTCTTAAATGGGGCTGTTTAAATAATTTATTTCCTTGCCTGTTATTCTGGGCAATCTATTTGTTTGTAAACATTCATCCATTTCACTTAGATTATCAGTTTATACAATTGAGCCAAAATAGCTCCTAATTATTGCTCTAATTTCCTCTTCTTTGGTGAAAATTTCACCCTTTTCACTTTTTACACTAACAATTTGATTTTTTCTTTCTTTTTTCTAATCAAATTAACTGAAGGTTTACTCATTTTGTTGTTTTTTTCATAAATCAAATTCTGTTTTATTAGTTCAATAGTTTTCTTATTTTAAATTTTACTAATCTCCCATTTCAGAATTTCAAATTTGGTATTTAATTGGAGATTTTTAAATTCATTCTTTTTCTAGTTTTTTTAGTTGCATACCAAATTCATTGATATTTTATTTCTCTATTTTATGAAGTAGGCTTCTAGAGATATATAATTGCCCCTATGAATTGTTTTGACTGCATCTCATAAATGGTATGTTGCCTCATTGTTGTCATTCCTTTTCCTGAAATTATCTATTGTATCTATAATTTGTTATTTCACCCACTCATTCTTTAGGATTAGATTATTTAATTTCCAATTAAGTTTTGGTCTATTTTCCCCTCGCAATTTATTACAAGTACTTTTTATTCCATCATCTGAAAATTTTCATTTATTATTTATGCCTTTCTAAATTTGATTTTGAGTGTTTTTGCCCTAATAAGTGGTCAGTTTTTGTGTAGGTTCCATGTACTTCTGAAAAAAAAAAAATATATATATATATATATATATAAATTCCTTTCTGTCTCTATTCAATTTTCTCCAAAGGTCTATAATACTTAACTTTCCTAAAATTTTATTTACTTCCTAAACTTTTTACTTATTTAATTTGTGATTTAATTTATCTAATTTTGAGAGAGAAAAGTTGAGAATCTCCATGAGTATAATTTTAATGTTTAATTCTTCTTGCAGCCCTCCTAACTTCTAGAAATTTGGATTTGGTGCATATATATTTAATGTTGATATTACTTCATTATCTCTGGCACACTTTAGCAAAATACAGTTTCCTTCCTTATCTCTTTTAATTAGATATAGTTTTGCTTTTTCTTGATCTTGTGATCAGGATTGCTACACTTACTTATTTTACTTTAGCTGAAGTGTAATAGATTTTGCTCCGGTCTTTTGTTTTCACTTTGTATTTATCACTGTGCTTTAAATTTGTTTCTTGTAAACAATATATTGTACGATTCTGGCTTTTAACCTAGTTTGTTATCGACTTCCATTTGATGGAAGAATTCATCCTATTATATTCACTAAAAATTATTAATTCTTATTTCCTGCCATCTTATTTTCCACATTATATTTTTCTGCTTCCTTTCCCATTTTCTCCTCCCCAGTGTTTTGCTCCTGACCGCTACCTACCTCAAACAGCCCTCTTCTTTTATAGCCTCTCCCCTTTGTTATCCCTTTTCCCTGCTACTTCTGTTCTCCTTTTTCCTTTCCCCTTTTCCCCCTACTTCCCTGTAGAGTGAGACAAGTTTCTATGTGAAACCCAATATGTCTGATATTCTCTCTTTCAGCCAAATGTGATGAGAGTAAGGTTCACACAGTCTTCTTTCCCTCAGGTGTAAAAGGTCCTTTTTGCCTCTTCATGAGATGTAATTTACCCCATTTTACCTTCCATTTCCTCTTCTTCCAAGACAATCCCATTTCCACCTCTAGTTTACTTTTCTATCATTACAATGAAATCAAATTATACCTAGTTTCTCTAAATATACTCTTAACAAAAATACAGGTCTCAAGAGTTAAACAATGTAATCTTCCCAGATAGGAATGCAATTTTTAAAAAAAATTTTCAAAGAAACAGTTACTTTTTTCTTTCCTTTTTACCTTATTATGCTTCTCTTGAGTTCTGTATTTAAAGATACAATTTTCTGTTTAGCTTTGACCTTTCATCAGAAATAAATGAAATTCACCTTTTTTATTGAATGTCCATATTTTTCCCTGAAAAATAGTGCTTAATTTTGCTGGAAAGTTGATTCTTGGTTGCAATTCAAGATTTTTTGTCCTTTAGAATATTATATTCCAGCTCCTTTGATCCTTTAAAATGGAAGCTGCTAGATTCTGAGTATCCTCATTGTGACTTCTTTATATTTTAATGGTTTCTGTCTAGCTGCTTGCAATATTTTCCCCTTGATTTATTAATTCTGAAATTTAGCTGTGATCTTCCTTGGAGTTTTCATTTTGGGGACTCTTTCAGGAGATAGATGATTTCTTTCAATGACCATTTTTCCCTCTTATTTTGGAACATCAGGGTAATTTTCCTTGATAATTTCTTGAAAGATATTGTCTAGGGTTCTTTTTTCATCATGGTTTTTAGAAATAATTCTTAGATTTTCTCTCCTGAATCTATTTTCCAAGTCAGTTATTTTTCTAATGAGGTATTTTACATTGTCTTCTATTTTTTTCATTTGGTTTTTTTTTTTTGGTTTTGTTTGACTAATTCTTGATGTCTTATTCACTTCCCTTTGTTCAATTCTCTAATTTTAGCAAATAATTTTCTTTAGTTAGCTTTTTTATTTTCTTTTGCATTTGGTCAATTGGACATTTAAATGAGTTATTTTGTTCATTTTTTCCATTTCATAAATTCTGGTTTTCAATGAGTTGGTTTCTTTTTCCATTTTATCAAATCTATTTTTAAGGAGTTATCTACTTTTTCCATTTCATTAAATCTATTTTAAGGAATTTTCTTCAGATAATTTCTGTGTTTCCTTTTCCAAATTCTCCTGCAAAGTTCTCATTTCCTTTCCCCATTTTTCATTCAACTCTCTTTTAAGATCCTTTTAGAATTCTTCCAAGAGAGCTTTATGAAATGGAGACCAACTCATATCACCCACTGGGGCTTCATTTGGAGATGATTTGCCTTTAGTGCCTTTAGGGCTTGAAGTCTGTTCTTTCCTGTTTCCATAAAAGCTATCTATGGTCAGAGCTCTTTTTGCTTTTTTGCCCATTTTTAAAGGTTGAGTTCTGCTCTTTGGATGTAGGGGACATATACCTTTGTTTATAGGTGACAATGGCTTAGGCTGCTAGGGTGCCAGTGCTACTGACATTCTTCCCATGCTGGGTAAGCTTTTCTGGGGTTCAGAGGCTCACTATTTGCCTCTGGTAGTTGTTTTGGATTTCTCATAGCTAGTCTGCTGATTCACTGGCTTCTGAACCAGGACAGAGTAGCCAATTTAGCTATATTTTGGCTAAGAACCTCCCAGTAGATTCCCCCAGTAAGGACACCACACTGCCCTGGATTCCTGTGTTGCACCTGCCCTCAGCCTCCTCCCCCCTCTCCTCACTGCCCAATTGAAACAGACCCATTCTGAAATTCTTCCAAAATATCTTCTGCTGAAAACTTGTTACACTCCATGTATTTGTGGGTTCTGTAAAACTCCAAATGTAGTTCAGAGACTTAATCTGATGTTGATCTGAGGGAAATCAGGAAGAATTCAGACAAAGACCTGTCTACTCTCTGCCCTCTAGGTTCTGGCCACCAAGGAGGAATGTTGAAAAGTATCTTTGCATGGAGATTGTACTAGATTTAGAATAAAAGGACATAGATTCAAATTCTATCTTTTTCATCTGCTATCTGGGTGATGGGTCAATCATTTAATCTCTTTAAACCTCAGTTTCCTTGACTATTAATAGAATTTATAGCAGTGCTATTATAGAATTCCAGTTTATATATTTTGATAAATATTTCTCAATTATATTCTAATATTGTTTATGCCATCTGCCAACATGCTTCTGCAATATGCTATACTGCTTGCAGGCCACATGTATAATACCAGCTCTAGTGGGCCATTCCATTTATAAAATCATGATACAATGGTCTAATGACCACAAATTCAAGAAGTCAGAAAAAATATCCTGCTTAAATAATGAAACTTTAGGTGAATTAATTTATAAATGATAATATTGTTACTTGAATGGAAATAGTAAAATTAATTATTCATTTCTTAGCAAATTACTATTTAATTAAACAGAAGGTAGTCTCTCACCAAATATTACTAATAGTTTCCTTTGTCTAATGGATTAAAACTGTGAAACATTTTAAAAACATCATTATTTTCCTAAAATCATTTAGAATGGCATCAGGAGACCTCTTCATTAGGCAGTATAGATTTGAAGAGAATATATTCAATATAAATCAATAGCACATGAAGAACTGTGCCATTAGTAAATCAGGATTCTGATACTTCTTTCAGAGCTATTGTGCAATTATTTTGCACAATATAAATTAAATGAGCAGCAACCCATGGTTCATAACTCAGAGATTTTTTATTAAATTTGTGAATTTTTCTTTTATAATCACATAACAAATATTAATTATGTTTTACCATTTTTCAATGCTATTGACAGTTCTAAAGATAAAGGAAGAGACAGTCATATCTGAACAACACATTTTCAGGGTAACTTTCTTGGTCCAGGTATTATTCAAACTTTCCTCATATGAGTATGATTAAATTGTGATATTCTTTGAGACCAAAGGCCATTTTAGGATTTTATTTTGATGTCATATTATTGACAGAATCAAAATAGACCCTCAAGCTTATATACTTTAACCTCAATTATTTTATAAACAAGAAAAACAAGGATACAAAGAGGTGAAAAGGTTTTACTGAAAGTCATACAATTAGGAAGTTTTGAAGTTTGAATCTGAAACTAACTCTATTAATTCTAAAATTAGAACTCCTATCACCACTTCAAAACTCTGCCTTCTATGTCCTTCATAAGACATACATTTGTCTTGTAAGACAAAATGTAGGTGGTTAAACGATTTGGTTAAATTTTATAATAAAGGAACAAATGCATAAGAACCCTAGAGTGGTGCAAAGACTTATGGGTTGAGAATTTGAAGACCTATATGCAAGTCTGGGTTTTTGATTTATACTACTTCTCTGGTCCTTTGAGATTAGAACTTGACTTCTTGTAAAGTCTTTATCTATAAAATGAAGGAATTGGTCTAAATGATCTTTAAAATTCTTTACAACTTTGATATTTTAAGAAAAAATGGATGAATTCATGAAAAAAATAGGACAAGATCAGATTAGATTGTATTTTGAAAATTACTTGGTGCTTCCAATTACCCCAATCCCTTTTATGAAATAAAAATCCATCTTTTCTTAAGCAACAATATACATAATCTTCAAAGATTCAAATTTCTGAGTGACTCAAAAGGTAATGGAAAAATGCTTGATGAACATAAGAATGTTGCAACATGTTATCAAAGAAATATTGTGAGTTTAAAATATATTAAATAAATAATATTTATAAATATTAAATATATTATATATTTAATATAGTATGTAATATATTGTATTAATTATATTATATATTTAATATGATATGTAATATATTATGTTAAATATATTATAAATAAAATACATTAAAATGATATATGGTAAGAAAAGGAGGTATACTTATCATTTAGCAAGAGTCATGTAGAGAGGATTAACAACAAGGATACATCTGTTTCCCTCTAAAAGAGAGAGTCACTGAAACATTTTTACTCAAATGCACAGAAGAGAAATTCAAAAGGAAACATGACAATTTTGAAAGTAATGTGTAAGGGAGCATATACAAGATAAAAGTATTCAGATGGATTTCTCAACTTTCTTCTCCAAGAGTCTTTCAAAATTACTTCTCAAATCAAATTTTGGTATATTAGAGACAAAAAATAACATGCCAGAGAGATAATTTTTTATTTTTTCAGGAGATCATCAAGAGAGATCTGAGAAACTAAGGTGGAGACCAGTAGAAGCATAGCAGGAGCAATAGCATTTATTGGGAGATCTCAACATGACAGTCAGGGCTCAAATATCTCTAAAGACAATGACTATAGCCATGAATTTAAAAAGTACTTGCTTATCTGAAGGAAAGCTATGACAAATTACAGCAGACTAAAAATCAGAGAAATGACCTTTCCTCAAAAGGTTCATATAGTTACTTTGCTTGTTTTTCTGATGGTGACATATGGCTATGAGAGTGAAACTATAAAGGAAAGATGATAGTTGCAAAATTGAGACATTCATGTGGTGCAGAAGAAGATTTTTGGAAGTGTCTTGGTCAACAAAGAAATCAAATCAATTAGTGCTTAAAGAAATTAATTCAGACAACTCGTTGAAATAATACATACGGAAATTGAAGCTTAATTTTTTTTTTTACCACATAAAGGGAAGAATGATTAGAAAAGGCCCTGACATTGGGTATTGAAAGATTGAGGGTTGCATCAGGATAAGAAAAAAAAATAGATATACAATACACGACAATAAATGACCACAGTAATTTAGTGTTCGATAAACTCAAAGAACAACTTTTAGGTTGAAAAATCACTATTTGATCAAAGCTATTGGGAAAATTGCAAAGTAATTAAGGAGAAACTAGGAACAGAAAAACATCTCATACCATATGTTAAAGCAATATCAAAATAAAAATATATTTTATACATAAAGATTGATATCATAAGTAAATTAGTGGAATTAGGAATATTTTGCCCTTTGAATTTATGGATAAAACAGGAATTTATGAACAAACAAGAGATAACATTAAAGGGTATAAAATGAACTTTTGAGTGCAGCAAATTTAAAAGGTTCTGTGCAAACAAAACCATGGTAATCGAGATTAAAATAAAACATTGGAAAATAGGAGATTGGAAAGAAAATTTAGAGCAAGAAAAGGCTTCATTTTTTTAAATTTTATTTTATTTGCAAAACATATGTATGGGTAATTCTTCAACATTAACGCTAATATAGCTTTCTGTTACAAATTTTTCCCCCCAGCTCCCCACCCCTCCCCTAGATGGCAGGATATCCAATACATGTTAATTATGTTAAAATACTTGGCAAATCGAATATATGTATACATATTTCCAAACTTATCATTGTTGTGCAAGAAAAATTGTATCTACACAAAAGACACATCAGATAAAGGAAACACAATGTAAGCAAACATCAAGCAAGAGTATGAGAATGCTATGTTGTGGTCCACATTTCACATCCATCTCTCTGGGTGTATATGGCTTTCTTCAGTGAACAGTTGGAAGTGGTTTGAAACATTTCGTTGTTGAAGGGAGCCATGTCCATCAGAATTGATCATCATATAGTATTGTTGTTGCCGTGTATAATGATCTCCTGGTTCTGCTCATTTCACTCAGCATCAGTTCATGCAATTCTCTCCAGGCTTCTCTGAAATCATCCTGCTGGCCATTTCTTACAGAGCAATAATATTCCATAATATTCATATACCATAATTTATTCAGCCATTCTCCAATTGAAGGGCATCTATTAAGTTTCCAGTTTCTAGCCATTACAAAAAGGGCTACCACAAACATTCTTGCACATGTGGGGCCCTTTCCTTCCTTTATGATTTCTTTGGGATATAAGCCCAATAGAAATGCTGCTGGGTCAAAGAGAATGCACAGTTTGATAACTTTTTGAGCATAGTTCCAAATTGCTCTTCAGAATGGCTGTATCTGTTCACAGCTCCACCAACAATGAATCAGTGTCCCAACCTTCCCACATCCCCTACAACATTCATCATTAACTTTTCCTGTGATTTTAGCCAATCTGACAGGTGTGTAGTGGGATAAAGTTTTCTTTCTCTGTTTTCACCCTGCCTGGTTTAGCTATCAGCACCATATCTGCATCATAGAAGGAATTTGGTAGTGTACCTTCTGTCCCTATTTTTTCAAATAGTTTGTATAATATTGGAATTAATTGTTCTTTGAATGTTTGGTACAATTCACATGTAAAACCATCTGGCCCTAGAGATTTTTTTCTTAGGGAGTTGATTAATAGCTTGTTCTATTTGTTTTTCTAAAATGGGGCTACTTAAATAATTTATTTCCTCTTCTGTTAACCTGGGCAATCTATATTTTTGTAGATATTCCTCCATTTCATTTAGATTATCAAATTTATTGGCATAAAGTTGGGCAAAGTAACTCCTAAGTATTATTCTAATTTCCTCTTCATTAGAGGAAAGTTCTCCCTTATCATTTTTGAGACTAACAATTTGATTTTCCTCTTTCCTTTTTCTAGTCAAATTAACTAAAGTCTTATCCATGTTGTTGGTTTTTTCATAAAACCAACTCTTGGTTTTATTTATTATTCAATAGTTTCTTATTTTCAATTTTATTGATCTCCCCTTTAATTTTCAGAATTTCCAATTTGCTTTTAATTGAGGGTTTTTAATTTGGTCTTTTTCTAGCTTTTTTAATTGTAAGCCCAGTTCATTGATCTTCTCTTTCTCTGTTTTACACAAGTAAGCAT
>JAJPUD010022782.1:0-20863 GCA_023553655.1 Myrmecobius fasciatus | reverse complement strand
ACAACAAATTTTTATTTCTCTGTTTTCATAAAATGAATATCCTTAATCCAGAAACCATTATAGCACAGCACACTAACACAACATTTTAGCTTCTTTACCTCTAACACTGACCAGGGCCAAAAGGGAATATACAAATTTTACTTCCATTCCCTTCACTTGTCCAAGAATCAGCAAGGCAGAAGTGAAAGAAATGGGGAGGCACAAAGGTAATTCACAGATACCATAGTCAGCCTCCTATGCTTAAAAGAAATATAGTTGGAAAAGGAAGACCTTCAGTTTCACCTTATCCCAGTTTCCAAATGTGCAGTAGTATTTTATGAGCCAAAATTAGACAAACTTTTATTCAATCTTCAATAGGCTCTAGAAAGAATTTTGGTTCTAAAGTTAGAGGACCAGAATTCAAATCCACCTATATATACACATATATATCCCCATGTAACTGGAATCAAATAATTAAATTTCCTTAGGCTTTGATTTCTTCATCTGGAAAATGAGAGGATTTATCTACTGATCCCTGAATTTCCTACTGGCATTAAATCTTGATACCACAATCCCTCTCCAAATTTGTATCTAAAATCCAAAGTAAATTTGGGAAATAAATGATGAACTTCAGGCTACATTTATTTAAAACACCTATCTTAGCAAATGAAGGTTTGGTTTAAGTATTATAGCCTTATTGCTCAGGATTATTTCATCTTTTTTCTCCAAAATTTTGCTTAAGTAAATATCAGTAATCATCTCATGGGATATTTGTTAAGGGGTTAAATTATCTACATTTAAAATGATAAGAATATTTCTATAAATTTAAAAATAATGATGTAAAAAATTGCATGGGATATCTCTTTGCTTTTTTTTAAATCTTAGTGGAGAGTAAAGCAAAAGAAATGAAGGAACCAGGTGGTGAGCTAAGACTTTAGAATGGGAAGGAAAACTATGCTGGGGTTATTTCCAAGAATTACATCAACTCCTAGGAGATTCCTAGGAGATCTAGTATATAGTGTCTAGCATACTATATATGGTATGTAGTAGGAACTTAAATGTTTGCAGAATTGAAAAAATACATTTGTTGAAAAGGTATTTACAATAATATGCTTTGATAATATCATTAATTGATTGGTTTATCCCACTGAATTATTAGTTATAAGAAAAACACTGGGAATTCTGAAAGGAGTGAAGAAATGTTAGTGGTACAAGAAAGAGAAAATCCCCAAGTGAGTGGTGGAGGTATTCACAGAGAACTTTGTGCCTCAAATAATAATAATTAATCATTAGTGCATCTTTCTTAGGTTGTTTGCAATAATTCCAATTGACCAACATAGAAAAGTGTCCTTTTAAATAGCAATACTGCCTTTAACAATCTAAGATTGGTATCAAAAAAGATCTATTTTTACCAAGCCCTATATTAATCATCCAATCAGTAAACATTTATTAAGTGCCTATCTTATAGGAACTGTGATAGAACTGGGGATATGGAAACTGAGATTAAAAACAATCCCTCCCATCAAGGAGTTGATACATCATTTGAAGACACAATTAATAAATTATCAATCAATCAATCAAATAATTATAGAATATATATTATGTCAATGCATGATGATTTTGAAAAAGTGGGTACTAGAAGGATATCAGAAAAGGATGTGTGAAGAAGATGGTGCTTAAGATATGCCTTAACAGAAAAAAAGAATTCTATGGCAAAAAAGAGCAGAGGAGAGAAGCATGTGGAACATCCAATGCAAGAAGCATAGAGACAAGAGATGGAGAATAACTTGTTGGTGAAGAACAGAAAAAAGGCAAATTTGACTGGATTGTGAAGAGGGAGAGAAGAAGGTATATCCAATGCAGTTTTAGAGAGATAGGTAGGTTTAGGTTTTGTAGGGCTATAAAAATTAAATAGAGGAATTTGTATTTTATTCTATAGGCAATAGGAAGCAATGAGATTTGACAGAGTCAGGGAATCAATCAATCAATGAACATTTATTAAGCACTTTGTGTCAATTACTGTGATTTCTCATCTATAAGAGGTCACAGTCTAATAGTCAGACCTACACTTAAGGAAAATTACTTTGAGAGCAAGGTAAAAGATGAATCAGAGCAGGGAAACATGACTCAGTGAAATCAACAAGGAGGTTATTGTCAATAATCTATACAAAAAATGATCAGGTTTTGAACTAACACTAGAGGGGAAAAGTACATTTTAATTTCAGATATGTTCAATCTGACTTCCATTTCAAGTCATAGCATTATATTGAATAATCTAAAATTAGCATTCAAAGAAATATCCATTTCACTAACATTCTCAATCTCCCATTTCAGAATATTACTTGCTAACTCATCACTTGTTTACTGTATATGTCAGATGAGAACCTAACTAGCTGTGGCCCATAGACAATGGATCATGAGATCTTTCTCCTTTCAAGAATCTCTTGGAAATGCAAGTTTTCAAGGTCAGAGAAATTTCCATGCCTGAACTAATTTATTCCAAAACTTTGTTTTTTTTTCAGATCAAAATCTTATCATCATATTTATAAAATAAAAAAATATTTTAATGAAACCTTATATAGTTTATATATATGGAGTTATATAGAACCTTAGAGTCCATTGTGTCCAGTGTTATTTCACAGATGAAGAAAAGGTGATCCAGATAAGTGAAGAGATTTGTGCAAGATCACAAAGCTAGCAAGTAGGTGAGCTAAAATTTGAGCTCAGGTCCTTTGATTCCAAAAAGAGAGCTCTCCTATAAAATAGGAGCTCCATTGAGAATTATTTTGTTTCTCTTTTATTTCACTTCCTGAGTTCCTTTAACTAAATTTGTCATTAGGATAGCTGAATTATATATATAAAGATCTGGGATCATAAAAAAAGGTATTTAGATAGCAGTATAAACAGAATCTAATGAAATTAACCCAGAGCTAATAAGAATCATACCTAAAGAAATTCGATATACTCAGAAGGGTCTAATTTCCAGGCCAATCAGTATTTCAAAGTTAACATCAAGTGTGTCTTACTACAAGAAAATGCATTAGTTATCTCACCTTACTGAAGAGTGAAGGTAAATATGTATACGATTGATCAAATTTTGTACAAGTAGAAATATTTGGAGCCTAATAATTTTTGAAAACTGTTTGCAAAGCTTGCCTAGAGTAGCCAAAGCACAGTAAAACTGAGACTTACGGGCAAAGTTCTACTTCCAAATATTTTTTGGTTGTGCTGTTTAGAAAAAATGCTTCCACAACTGCAAATAAAAAAAAAAACAGTAATTATATTAAAAGAAGTTTAATTGTTTTAGAACAGAGAAAGTAAACATATGGTCTCCTCTTGCTCCAGAAGTTATTCTGGCTCCTTATTGGTTTAATATTAAATAAAAACTCCCTTGTTTGACATGCTATTTTTCACTTTCTTTTTTTTCTTTTATTCAAGTCTTCTTGTACAAAATAACTAATATAGAAATGCTTTACATTTTTAAAAATCTGCATTAAGACTCCATTAGTTCTTTTTTCTGGAGGTGGATAGCATTTTTAATTAAGTCCTTCAGAATTGTCTTGGATAATTACTTTGCTGAGAATAGCTAAGTAATTCACAGTTGATTATTGTATAATATTTCTGTTAGTGTTTACAATGTTCTCCTGGTTCTGCTCACTCCACTGTGCCTCAGTTCACCTAAGTCTCTCCAAGTTTTTCAGAAAGTATCCTGCTCATTTCTTATAGCACAATAAAATTCCATCACAATCTTATCCCACAAATTGTTCAGCCATCTTCCATTTAATGGGCATCTCCTCAATTTCCAATCTTTACCTTCATTAAAAGAGGTGCTATAAATATTTTCATATATACAATTTTGGTTTTTTATCTCTTTAGGATACATAACTAGTAGTGGTTTTGCTAGGTCAAAGGGTTCGCACAGTTTTATAGCCCCTTGAGCATAATTCCAAATTGCTCTCCAGAATGATTGACTCAGTTCACAACTCCACCAACAGTTCTTTAATACTCCAATTTTCCCATATCCCCTCCAACATTTGTCATTTTCCTTTTCTGTCATATTAGCCTATGTAATGAGTATAAGATCAATGTTACCTTAATTTTTATTTTTCTAATCAATAGTAGTTTAGAGCACTTTTCATATGACTATCTTTGAGTATTTCATCTGAAAACTGCCTATTATCAATTTATCAATTATTTATCAATTGAGAAATGACTTGTGTTATTAAAATTTGACTCAGTTCTCTATGTATTTGAGAAAATGGCCTTTATCAGAAAAACTTATTAAAAAATGTTTTCAGTTATGATTACTGTAAATTTTCCTCCATTATATTTTCCTCTTGTCTCTCCTTTCATCTTCTCCATCCTCAAAAGTGACAACCCCTCCCTTTACTTTCTGTGTGTTGAGAGCTCTGGAAACCACAAGCAATTCAATCATCCTTAAGACCTGCTATTGGTTTGCCATGTGCCAAATGGTCTATACTAGACTGCATCCTGATGCAACAGATCTTTTCTGCCAACCTTCTAAATGGCCTTGGGCTGAAAAATTTCACCCCATCCTTTTTGTGGATTCTGCCACTTCAGAATTCATTTTGATGTATCACTTAAAGTTATTTGGAGAGGGATTTGGGAGAATTCACAGGAATCCCTGCATCTTCTTCACCAACATAACTCCATCCATTGTCCCTGTCAAACCCTTTTAAATTTGAACTCTGCATTGAATCTTTCTTCTTCTTTTCCTTCATTGGCTTCATCTCCTTTTTTCTCTCTCCATCTTAATCTCTACTCCTTATTCTTTTTTCTCTCTCTCTTTCCCTTTTCCTCACCCTTACCTTTGACCTTATCATCTTCCTCCCCTTCTCCATTTTCCTCTACCTACTATTCTTCCTCTTTCTCCCTCTCTTCCTTTCCTTTTCCTTTGCCCTCCCTTTCTTCCTTTTCATTTGACTGGGTCTCTCCAATCCAGGCTGGAAGCGCAATAGCCATTCAAAGACTTAATTCTAATGCTGATCAGGTTTTGACCTACTCCATTTCTGACCTGAACTGGTTTGCCCATACTGAGACATCCTGCTGATCTTTCTGAGCTCTCTTTCCCACTGGCTCTCCATATTGGTGTTCAGTTTTAGGCTGACACCTGATCAGCTTAGTTCTCAAGTGATCCTTTTCAATAGCAGTGATTACAGGTATGGACCACTATACCTAGCCAATGAATTTTTTTACTGAAAAATGCTTTTTGGAAGCCTGCATCTTTCTTTCATGACTTGCCTGCTATAATGTTGTGAGGGTTCTAAAGCACAGTGATCTTTGTTTTTTATATCTTTCAAAAATCTTAAATAATGTTAAAGTAGAAAAAGGAGATTTACAGGGAGATACTTTGTTGGGAAAAAATGTCTTTAAGGCATGTGTTTCTCCAACGAATCAAATGTATTTCTTTAAAATAATCAACAAGCAACATGTATACTGGGATCTTGTATCTTCTGTATTTTTCAGTCAATTATGTGAAAATAAAGATATGGCTAACTGTAAACAAAAGCCTTATTCTTAACTAATATCCTCATCAAGAATACTTTTGATTTATGTGTAAATTATTCTCATTTTTTTAAATGCTAGAGAAGGGAAAGTAGGCAGATAACTCAGTAACTGTTTATGCTTTCTCAGCCATCTTTTATAATATTAATAGTATCTAAATTTACCCACATCCTTTTGGCATCTTTCTTTTTTATGTATACCTGATTTATTTCAAGCAAGCAAGTATTTATTAAGTGACTTTGCCAGTGAGTCAATGACAACCATTTATAAGTACTATGTTCCAGACACTGTACTTGTTACTAGGGAAAGAAAGGAAGAAAGGAAGAAAAAAGAAAAAGAAAGAAAGAAAGAGAAGGAGAAAGAGGGAGAGAGAGGAAGAGAGGGAAAGAGGAAGAGAGAGAAAGAGGGAGGAAGGGAGGAAAGAAAAGAAAATGCAAAAATCACAGTCCAAGGCTTCAGAGTATATATTCTAATGGAAGAGAGAAATGATAATAACTGTAGAGAAATGAGATGGAAAGTAATCTAAAAGGGAAAGCAGAAAAAGACCTTCAGAAGGTATGATTTGAGCTTTTCTTGAAAGAAGCCAGAGAAACCAAGAGACAAAGAGCAAAACATTACAAGCATGGGGGACTATCAACAAAGTCACAGAAACAGGAAATGGAGTGTTGCATTGAAGGAACTGTTAAGTAGGTCCAGAAGACTGCATCATAGCATATGTGGAGAGTAGTTAGGTATAAGAAGTACTAAACAGAGGAACTTCTATTTGATCCTGACAATAAAAAGGAGCCTCTAAAATTCATGAGCAGGGGTATATAGTTAGACTTGCACCATAGGAAAATCACTTTAGCAGTGGATTTTTTGGAGTGGGGAGAGGCTTGAGGCAGGAAAACCATTTAGAAGCCTCTTGCAATAGTCTAAGTGAGAGGTGATGAGTGCCTGGTTATATGAGTAGAGAGAAGGAAATGTACAAAAGATACGAAAGCAGAAATTTTAAGGTTTAGCAAAGGCACTTGAAGTGAGTGAGGAGGAATCAAAAATGACAGAAAGGTTGTCTCAGTATCTGAAAGAACAGTTGTGCCTTCAACAATAATAGAAAAGTTTGAAAGAGGAGAAAGTTTCGGGGAAACAATAATAAATTCTGTTTTAGACAGGTTGAATTTAAGATGCCTGTGGGACATCCAGTTCATGTCCAAGAGGCAAGTGGAGATTTGTAAGTGTAGCTCAGGAAAGATATGGGGGCTAGATAAATAGATCTGGAAATCATCTGATCCCATAGGAGCTGATGAATTCACGAAGTGAGATAATTTAGAACAGAAAGAAGTCTCAAGACAGAGCTTTGAGGAATACCCACAATTAGCAAGAACGATTACCTGGAAAGGAAAGGAGCTTCCTAGTGCTCCTGACTCTTTACATCTTCTCAGACAGTGAAGAAAACTTTCTAGCAACACATAGCCCTGACTTCCTGGGACAATTATAACCTACCTAAATTTATTCTCAGTGATTAACATAGTCTCACCCCACCCTTCATGATCTTCCCACACCAATAATTTAGAACTTCTGGCTGCCATTGTTCAAATCCTAATTTCCATTCCCCAGCGATTGCTTTCTTACTCCCATC
Source organism: Myrmecobius fasciatus (assembly GCA_023553655.1). Taxonomy (NCBI): domain Eukaryota; kingdom Metazoa; phylum Chordata; class Mammalia; order Dasyuromorphia; family Myrmecobiidae; genus Myrmecobius; species Myrmecobius fasciatus. Next base: position 13,740 of record JAJPUD010022782.1, on the reverse strand, counting down.
CCCTTCAAATCAACCCTTATAATATTCCATGCTAAAACTACCCACCCCTTCCAATGTGCTCTCTTGAAGTGCCTGCTCCATAGGAAACAAACTAGCCTTCAATTTAAACCTCTTCCATTTTCTTTTCCTCCATTTTCATGCATTGACAACATAGATTATCAAACCATTTTTTTAGCATTGATTATACTCTTACTCATATCCAACCTACCGAACCATTGGTCATGGTAGGAGAATTGGAATATTTCTTGCTCCCCATCGTCATCTTTCTTCTACTCATAATATTCAATAACTTTTTCTTTGAAGTTTATTCAATGCATGTATTTATCCTCTAATCAAGATTCTGGTAGCTATTACTATCAACTTCCGGGTCACTCATATCTTCTTCAACAAGTTCAGTGCCTCAAGATGGATAGATAAATAGCTATAGAGATATGTAGATACTCCAAACAGTCTAAGATCCAAATTCTTCAGTTTACTTATGTACTATTACCTACTACTCCACCCCACTTCAGCTACACACACAAATAGTCATACTCTTGATCTTGCTGTTACTCATAAATGATCCATTTTATGACCTCTGAAACTCCTTTATCTGGTGATTATCTGTTGCTACTCCATCTTGAAAGCAGGAACTGGGGGTGGTGGTAGGTTTTGTTTGTTTGTTTCTTTTGCCTTTCTTTGTATCCCCAGAATTTAGCACGGTGCCTGATACTTCATAGAAGCTTAACAAATGCTTTTTGCTTGAATTGATTTGACATAAATTTTAGTTGAATGATAAGGTTAAGAGCCAAACTGTGAAGGGTTTAGAAGAGAATGAGAGGAGAAGAAATAGAACTGCTGGTTGTAGTTGTTTTTTCAAGGTGTTAAGTAATGAGTGCCTGGGTGTCTGAGTACAGAAAAAGTAATGAACAAAAAATATGGAAGTAGAAATTATGAGATTTAGCAAAGTATTGGCTATATGGTTTAAGGAGGAATAAAAGATGACAAGAAGGCTGTGAATCTCAGTAACTGGGAGAACAGTTATACCCTCAACAGTAATAGAAAAATTTAGAAGAAAGAACAGTTTTAGGGAAAAGATAATATTAGAATTTTAGCCACTGTAGGATGATAGTGACAGCTAATGATAAAATCAAATAAGGGTTGGTTTTTGTTTGTTTGTTTGCTTTAAAGGTAGTAATAGACATTTGTGTGCAGCAAAGTAGGACCCAATAGCTAGGAAGGGATTGAAGATTAGAGAGTGGTTATGATAATGGCAGTAATCTACTGGAGAAGATAGAAGAGAATAAGAAGGAAAATTAATCCCTCTTGATTTGAAATTGGTAAAGGAGAAAGTTATGGGATGAAGGGTTATCTAAGTAATGTGAATAAAGAAAGGTATTGGGACTGGAAAGGAGGGGGTGGAGCCAAGATGGTGGAGTGAAAACGTGACTCTCTGCGTCTCCTCTGATCTTCTCTCAAACTAACAATAAAATAAGCCTCTGAACTGATCTTCAAGTCAACGAATTTAGAAATACTTGGATACTGCTTGCTGATACCTCTGAATAACTTCACATCAGGTTTGTCTATCTCGAGCAGAGGGATAAAGAGTGGTGCAGGCAGGAAGTGAGGGTGGGACTCAGCTCAGCTCATTGTGGCAAAAACTCCAAACACCTGGAGTTTATCTGAGGCACTCGGGACACTGCCCGGATACGGGGCAGGTGTTCTGGCAGACTTGCCTTGTTTAAGGAGTAATTCGGACTTAGTCCTAGCCCCCACCAGCCCAGCACCTTAAATTAATTCGCCAAAAGGCCCCAGGGCAAGGAGATTTAGCCGAGGTTTTTCCAAACCTTAAAGAGATATACACGCTGTTAAAAAAAAATGAAGAAGCAAAAGAGAGCTCTCACCATAGACAGCTTTTATCGAGACAGAGAAGGGCTGACCCCAGATTCTGAGGTTCCTTTAGACAAAACTTCAGAGGATGTTATTGAGGACCATCACTGGTCCCCTTTTCAAAAGGCCTTTCTGGAAGATTGCATACAGAATCTCAAAAGAGAGTTGAAGGATAAATGGGAAAATAAACTGAAGTCAGTGCAAGAAGCCCTCCAAAAGAGATATGATAAAGACACCAATTTATTGAAAAATAAAATTAGTGAAGTGGAAAAAGAGTGCAATGAATAAATTGGCCAGTTAGAAAAGGAGCTTAAAAAGGTAACTGAAGAAAACAACACTTTAAAAATAAGAATTGAACAAATGCAAGTGAATGACTCAATAAGACTTCAAGAATCAGTCAAACAAAAACAAAAAATGAAAAATTAGAAGAAAATATGAAATATCTCCTAGAAAAAACAACTGACTTGGAAAATAGATCTAGGAGAGACAATCTAAGAATTATTAAACTTCCTGAAAGTCATGATGAAAAAAAGAATCTAAACACCATCTTCCAGGAAATCCTGAAAGAAAACTGCCCTGAGATTGTAGAATCAGAAAGCAAAATCATCATTGAAAGAATTCACTGATCACCTCCTGAAAGAGACCCCAAAATTAAAACCCCAAGGAATAGTGTGGCTAAATTTCAGGACTATAGCACCAAGGAAAAGATTCTGCTTGCAGCTAGAAAGAAACAATTCAAATACCGAGGATCAATAATTAGAAGCACACACGATCTGTCAGCCTCCACATTGAAGGATCGAAGGGCCTGGAACCGGATATTCCGAAGGGCAAAGGAACTTGGATTACAGCCAAGAATAACCTATCCATCTAGAATGAGCATTTCCTCCAGGGAAGAAGATGGTCATTCAATGATATAGGTGAATTTCACCTATTTCTAATGAAAAGACCAGATCTGAACAAAAAATTCGACATCCAAACACAGAACTCAAGAGATGCATAAAAAGGTAAAAAGGAAAAGACTCTTGAGAACTTTATTTTTACTAAAGGGATACTTAAAGTTTGGGGGTAGAATGAACTAAATATTACTTTGATAATATGAAAAAGAGAACCAGAGGGGGAAAGGTTGTCATACTGGGGAAAAGAGGGGAAAAGTGGTAAAATAAGATCTAAAAAAAAAAGGAGGTAAAAGCAAGGTAAAATCTCTTGAAGAGGCAAAGAAAACCTAGTATAATTGAGAGAAAGAGGGAGGGAGATGAGCATTCTGTAAATCTTACTTTCATCAGGTTGGGTTCTAAAAGTGTATATCAGACACTTGATTTTCACATAGAAACTTGTCTGTTGCTAGAGGGAAGTGGGAGGGAAAGGAGGAAAAGAAAGGGATAAACTAATAGAAGGGGAAATAGAAGAATCAGGGGAAAGGAGTAAAAACAGGGGGAGGGGACCTAAAGGGTGGAGTATTGTTTGGGAGAGGGGATCATCAAAAGCAAATTACTGAGGAGGAGTGAAGGGAGAAAGGGGAAAGGAAAGGGGAAAACATAACTTGGGTAAATAAGATGGCAGGAAATAAAGAATTAGTTATTCTAACTGTGAATGTGAATGGGATGAACTCTCCTATAAAGCAGAAGCGGATATCAGACTGGATTAAAAATCAGAATCCCACAATATGTTGTCTACAAGAAACACATCTAAAACATAGTGACACATATAGGATGAAGGTAAAAGGCTGGAGCAGAAACTATCATGCTTCAGGTGAACAAAAAAAAGCAGGGGTAGCAATCCTTATCTCAGATCAAGTAAAAGCTAAGATAGATCTAATCAAAAGAGATAAGGAAGGAAACAATATTTTATTAAAGGGTACCATAGATAATGTAGCAATATCTATACTAAATATATACGCACAAAGTGCAATAGCACACAAATTCCTAGGGGAGAAATTAAGAGAGATGCAAGAAGAAATAGACAGCCAAATGATACTAGTGGGGGATCTCAACCTTGCTCTCTCAGAATTAGATAAATCAAACCACAAAATAAACAAGAAAGAAATTAGGGAGATAAACCAATTGTTAGCAAAGTTAGGTATGATAGATTTATGGAGAAAGTTGAATAGAGACAGTAGGGAGTTTATTTTTTCTCAGCAGTCCATGGAACCTATACAAAAACTGACCATGTGTTAGGGCATAAAAACCTCAAAATCAAATGCAGAAAGGCAGAAATAGTAAATGCATCTTTTTCAGATCATGATGCAATAAAAATCACTTGCAACATAAGGCCAGGAGAAAATAAACCAAAAGGTAATTGGAAATTAAATAATCTAATCCTGAAGAATGAATGGGTGAAAGAGCAAATCATAGACACAATCAATAATTTCATTCAGGAGAATGACAATAAGGAGACAACATACCAAAATCTGTGGGATACGGCCAAAGTAGTTATAAGGGGCAATTTTATATCTCTACATGCTTACTTGCATAAAATAGAGAAAGAAAAGATCAATGAATTGGGCTTATTATTGAAAAAAAAACTAGAAAAAGAACAAATTAAAAACCCTCCATTAAATACCAAATTGGAAATTCTAAAAATAAAAGGAGAAATTAATAAAATTTAAAATAAGAAAACCATTGAATTAATAAATAAAACTAAGGGTTGGTTCTATGAAAAAACCAACAAAATAGATAAGCCTTTAGTTAATTTGATAAGAAAAAAGAAAGAGGAAAATCAAATTGTTAGTCTCAAGAATGATAAGGGAGAACTTTCCTCCAATGAAGAGGAAATTAGAGCAATAATTAGGAGTTCCTTTGCCCAACTTTATGCCAGTAAGTTTGATAATCTAAATGAAATGGAGGAATATCTACAAAAATATAGACTGCCCATGTTAACAGAAGAGGATATAAATTATTTAAATAGCCCCATATTAGAAAACGAAATAGAACAAACTATTAACCAACTCCCTAAGAAAAAATCTCCAGGGCCAGATGGATTTACATGTGAATTCTACCAAACATTCAAAGAACAATTAATTTCAATACTATACAAACTGTTTGAGAAAATAGGGACAGAAGGTATAGTGCCAAATTCCTTCTATGAGACTGATATGGTGCTGATAGCTAAACCAGATAGAGTGAAAACAGAGGAAGAAAACTATAGACCAATTTCCCTAATGAATATTGATGCAAAAATTTTAAATAAGATATTAACAATGAGATTACAGAAAGTCATCCCCAGGATAATACACTATAACCAAGTAGGATTTATACCAGGGATGCAGGGCTGGTTCAATATTAGGAAAACTATCAGCATAATTAATTATATTAATAACCAAACTAACAAAAACCATATGATTATCTCAATAGATGCAGAAAAAGCCTTTGATAAAATCCAACACCCTTTCCTATTAAAAACACTAGAGAGTATAGGAATAAATGGGCTTTTCCTTCAAATGATCAGTAGCATCTATTTAAAACCATCAGCAAGCATCATATGTAATGGAGACAAACTCAAACCATTCCCAATAAGATCAGGAGTGAAACAAGGCTGCCCACTGCCACCATTACTATTTAATATTGTATTAGAAATGTTAGCTTTAGCAATAAGAAAAGAAAAAGAGATAAAAGGAATCAGAGTAGGTAATGAAGAAACCAAATTATCACTCTTTGCAGATGACATGATGGTATACTTAGAGAACCCTAGAGATTCAACTAAAAAACTACTAGAAACAATTCACAACTTTAGCAAAGTGGCAGGATTCAAAATTAATCCACATAAATCATCAGCATTTTTATATATTACCAACAAAGTTCAGCAGCAGGAGATACAAAAAGAAATTCCATTCCAAATAGCAGATGATAGGATAAAATATTTGGGAATCTATCTGCCAAGGAAAAGTCAGAAACTATACAAACTAAACTACAAAATACTTTCCACACAAATACAATCAGACCTAATCAATTGGAAAAATATTAATGCTCATGGGTAGGCAGAGCAAACATAATAAAAATGACAATACTACCCAACTAATCTACTTATTTAGTGCCATACCAATCAAACTCCCAAGAAATTATTTTACAGATCTAGAAAAAAATAGTAGCAAAGTTCATTTGGAAGAACAAAAGTCAAGGATTTCAAGGGAATTAATGAAAAAAAAAGGCAGATCAAGGTGGCCTTGCTGTACCAGATCTAAAACTATATTATAAAGCAGCGGTCATCAAAAACATTTGGTACTGGCTAAGGAATAGAGCAGTCGATCAGTGGTACAGGATAGGTTATCAGGACAATCTAGGCAATAACCATAACAATTTAGTGTTCGATAAACCCAAAGACCCCAGTTTTTGGGATAAGTACTCAGTATTCGGCAAAAACTGCTGGGAAAATTGGAAACTAGTGTGGAAGAAATTAGGGCTTGACCCATACCTAACACCACATACCAAAATAAGATCTAAATGGTTTCATGATCTGGATATAAAGAGTGATTTTGTAAACAAGTTAGCAGAACGTAATATAGTTTACCTCTCAGACCTGTGGAGAAGAAATAAATTTATGTCCATAGAATATCTGGAACTCCTAATTGAACACCAGATGGATAATTTTGATTATATTAAGTTAAAATGTTTCTGTACAAATAAAACTAATGCAGACAAGATTAGGAGGGAAGCATCAAATTGGGAAATCATCTTTACATTTAATGGCTCTGATAAAGGCCTCATTTCTAAAATATATAGAGAATTGTCTCATATATATAAGAATTCAAGCCACTCTTAAATAGATAAGTGGTCAAGGGATATGAACAGACAATTTTCAGATGATGAAATTAAAACCATCTCTAGTCATATGAAAAGTTGCTCCAAATCACTACTTATCAGAGAAATGTAAATTAAGACAACCCTGAGGTACCACTACACACCTGTCAGATTGGCTAAAATGACAGGAAAAGATAATGATGAATGTTGGAGGGGATATGGGAAAACTGGGACACTAATACATTGTTGGTGGAACTGTGAATGGATCCAACCATTCTGGAGAGCAATTTGGAGCTACGCTCCAAAAGCTATCAAACTGTGCATACCCTTTGACCCAGCAGTGTTTCTACTGGGCCTATATCCCAAAGAGATCTTAGAAGAGGGAAAGGGCCCCACATGTGCAAGAATGTTTTTGGCAGCCCTTTTTGTAGTGTCTAGAAACTGGAAACTGAAGGGATACACATCAATTGGAGAGTGGCTGAATAAATTATGGTATATGAATGTTATGGAATATTATTGTTCTGTAAGAAACGACCAGAAGGACGATTTCAGAGAGGCCTGGAGAGACTCTCATGAACTGATGCTGAGTAAAACGAGCAGAACCAGGAGATCATCATACACAGCAACATCAGTATTACATGATGATCAATTCTGACGGACATGGCTCTCTGCAACAAAGAATTGTCTCAAACCAGTTCCAGTTGTTCACTGAAGAAAACCATATACACCCAGAGAGAGGGAAATGAAATATGGATCACAACGTAACATATTCATGATCTCTATTGATATTTGCTTGCATGGTGTTGCCTTTCTCTGGTTTTCTTTTTTTTTTCTTGTAAATAGGATTTTTCTTGCATAACTTGTCAAGTAATTCAACATTATTAACATGTCATGGACTTCCTGCCATTTAGGGGAGGGGAGGGGACTGGGGGTAAAATTTGTAATGGAAAGCTTTGTAAAGATCAATGCTGGGGAACTACCCATACATATGTTATACAAATAAAAAGCTTTAATTATTAAAAAAAAAAAGAAAAGAAAGGTATTGGAAATACAAAGACAAAAAAATAAACTTACCTTATTCTCAAAGACCTTTCATTGTATTTGTAGATTTTGTAATATTTAATGTTTTCATTGTTATTCCTAACTCTTCCATTCCTTGCAACACAGTCCATAGTAGATGTATGTGAAATATTAAATGACAGTACAAAAGATGGCACATTCAGAAAATACTTGATGGGCAAATGAATGGGATAGAGAAGAAGTTCATATAGGGAAAAAAGAAAGAGAACATGATGGACTGGAGGTAATCAGAGGACCAAAGTGGGAAGAAAACTCATTTTACATATGAGAAACCTAGGGGCAAGGCACATCAAGTGACTTTCCCACAGTTACACAAGTAATAAAAATTAAGAGGCAAATTTGCATCCAGGTTTTTGATACTAAAAACAAAGCTCTTATTATTATACTACACTATCTTCTCCCACAGTTCACTATCTAGTCTTCCTTTCTATGATTTGGATTTAATTCAGTAGGCAGTGGGAAACCATTAAAAGTTTCTGAGCAGTTAAAAACTTGATGAAAATTGTGTTTATTGAAAATAGTTTGGCACTAATATACAACATTTTTTGGTGTTTTCAAATAATTAGCTAAGAAGCTGATTACAAACTAAGAAAGAGTTAGATTAAGTAATTTAAGAAATGAGTATATCTCAGAAACATTTTGAAACGAGAAAAAATGGGAACCTCGTGACAAGTTTAATAAAAGAGAATCAAGACTCAAATATAAGGTTTTAAGACAAGAGGGGGTCCTGTGAAGCTGTGCAGACCATTTGACATTGAGAAGGCACCAAGAATATGTCAGCTAAAAACTGGATCTACGACCCACATCTAACACCACATACCAAGATAAGATCTAAATGGATTCATGATCTGGATATAAAGAGTGATACTATAAGTGAATTAGAGGAATGTAATATAGTTTACCTCTCAGACCTATGGAGATGGAATAAATTTATGTCCAAGGAAGAACTGGAACTCTTAACTGAAAACCAGATAGATAACTTTGACTATATTAAGTTAAAAAGTTTTTGTACAAACAAAATCAATGCAGACAAGATTAGGAGGGAAGCAATAAATTGGGAAATCATCTTTACATTTAAGGGTTCTGATAAAGGTCTCATCTCTAAAATATATAGAGAATTGTCTCATATTTATAAAAATTCAAGCCATTCTCCAATCAATAAATGGTCAAAGGATATGAACAGACAATTTTCAGAGGATGAAATTAAAACTATTTATAGTCATATGAAAAGGTGCTCCAAATCACTATTGATCAGAGAAATGCAAATCAAGACAACCCTGAGATACCACTTCACACCTGTCAGATTGGCTAAAATGACAGGAAAAGTTAATGATGAATGTTGGAGGGGATGTGGGAGGGCTGGGACACTGATGCATTGTTGGTGGAGCTGTGAACGGATACAGCCATTCTGGAGAACAATTTGGAGCTATGCTCAAAAAGTTATCAAACTGTGCATACCCTTTGACCCAGCAGCATCTCTATTGGGCTTATATGCAAAAGAAATCATAAAGGAAGGAAAAGGCCACACATGTGCAAGAATGTTTGTGGCAGCCCTTTTTGTGGTGGCTAGAAACTGGAAATTGAATAGATGCCCTTCAATTGGAGAATGGCTGAATAAATTATGGTATATGGATATTATGGAATATTATTGTTCTGTAAGAAATGACCAGCAAGATGATTTCAGAGAGGCCTGGAGAGACTTACATGAACTGATGCTGAGTGAAATGAGCAGAACCAGGAGATCATTATACACGGCAACAACAGTACTATATGACGATCAATTCTGATGGACATGGCTCTCTTCAACAATGAAATGTTTCAAACCACCTCCAATTGTTCACTGAAGAAAGCCATATACACCCAGAGAGAGGGATGTGAAATGTGGACCACAACATAACATTCTCATACTCCTTGATTGATGTTTGCTTACATTGTGTTTCCTTTATCTGATATATCGTTTCTGTAGACAAGATTTTTCTTGCACAACAATGACAAGTTTGGAAATATGTATACATATATTTGATTTGCCAATATTTTAACATAATTAACATGTAGTGGATATCCTGCCATCTAGGGGAGGGGTGGGGAGTTGGGGGAAAAATTTGTAACGGAAAGCTATGTAAGGGTTATTGTTGAAGAATTACCCACACATATGTTATGCAAATAAAATTTAAAAAATAAAATTAAAAAAAAAACTGGATCTACTTTCCTAGAATTAGCCTAGCTAAGCACAATGAGGCTCTTCATCAAAAGTCTAGCCCCCTATTCATAGATGCATTGGCCATAGAAACCTATGATTTGTACATAGATAAGTGTAATGTAAGGTTACTCTAGGAAAGTGTAGAGAGATCATATACAACTGGGAAAATAAGGAAGAAACTGTCTTCTAAACTGATCATTAAAAGAAAAGATATGAAACATAAATAAATAAAGGCTTCCATATATAGACAATAGCTTACATGAACACAATAGTCTGGAAGTTACATATCGAATTCAAAGAACAGCTCAGTAGTTATCTATTTTGCCTGAAGTACAGGATATGTTAAAAAAAAATGTTTCATTCACTGCAAAAAAAGAGCATTATGTGACATGAGACTGGAAAGGGAGATTAGAGCCAACTTGTAGGGAATCACTGAGTTTCACATGATATCAAGCCATTGAAGTGGACACATGAACCTCTCTATGAAGCTTTATTGATACCCTTTCTAACCCAATCCATTCTTGATTATTTAACTCAATTTTTATGATAGTCATAGGAAATTTATCATTCCTAAGTTAAACATATATTCCTTAAATTTATGTCCAAAGAAGAATTGGAACTCTTAATTGAACACCAGATAGATAATTTTGACTATATTAAGTTACAAAGTTTTTGTTCAAACAAAACTAATACAGACAAGATTAGGAGGGAAGCAAAAATTGGGAAATCATCTTTACATTTAAGCGTTCTGATAAAGGCCTCATTTCTAAAATATATAGAGAATTGTCTCATATTTATTCTCCAACAGATAAATGGTCAAAGGATATGAACAGACAATTTTCAGATGATGAAATTAAAACTATTTCTAGTCATATGAAAAGTTGCTCCAAATCACTATTGATCAGAGAAATGTAAATTAAGACAACTCTGAGTATCACTACACACCTGTCAGATTGACTAAAATGACAGGAAAAGATAATGACAAATGTTGGTGGGGATGTTGGAAAACTGGGACACTGATACATTGTTGGTGGAACTGTGAATGGATCCAGCCATTCTGGAGAGCAATTTGGAACTATGCTCAAAAAATTATCAAACTGTGCATACCCTTTGACCCAGAAGTGTTTCTATTGGGCTTATATCCCAAAGAAATCATAAAGGAAGGAAAGGGCCCCACATGTGCAAGAATGTTTTTGGCAGCCCTTTTTGTAGTGGCAAGAAACTGGAAATGGAATAGATACCCATCAATTGGAGAGTGGCTGAATAAATTATGGTATATGAATGTTATGGAATATTATTGTTCTGTAAGAAACGACCAGCAGGACGATTTCAGAGAGGCCTGGAGAGACTCTCATGAACTAATGCTGAGTGAAAGGAGCAGAATCAGGAGATCATTATACACGGCAACAACAATACTATATGATGATCAATTCTGATGGACACGGCTCTCTTCATCAATGAAATGCTTCAAATCAGTTCCAATTGTTCAGTGAAGAAAGCCATATACACCCAGAGAGAGGGATGTGAAATGTGGACCACAACATAACATTTTCATGCTCTCTATTGATGTTTGCTTGCATTGTGTTTCCTTTCTCTGATTTTTTTTCTTGTAGATACAATTTTTCTTGCACAACAATGATAAGTGTGGAAAAATGTATACATATATTCGATTTGTCAAGTATTTTAACATAATTAACATGTAGTGGACTTCCTGCCATCTAGGGGAGAGGAGGGAACTGGGGGGAAAATTTGTAACGGAAAGTTTTGTAAGGATCAATGTTGAAGAACTACCCATACATATGTTTTGCAAATAAAAAAAATCTATTCCTCTTATTATTTTGTTTTTTAAGGACTGGGTTTTCCTATCTTGACCAAGTTTAGTGTCATACTCAGGTTGCACAATAAGATGCAAACCAGTCCAGGTTAAAAAATAAAACAGTTCAAAACTCTTGAGCTGATCAGAGTGGGACCCTATCAGTGCCACATAGCGTAGACACCTTCTCATATTAGTCCCGTCCAGCTCAGAAATTCCAACCTCTGGAGATTTACTAGTCTCAGCATCTCTAGTATTATTTAACTATAGGAATGCCTTACTATACCAGGCTTGTCCCTGTTTTAAAACAGACTAAACATAGCATTGAAATGAGAGGCTATCTACTATTTCTCCAAGATATATATTTAACACTATTGCTAGAAATAGCATGTTTTAAACTCCTATAGTGACAATAAAGATTATCTATTTCTTAATTTATCTTTTAGAGCACCCAGGGAACATTGTTGATTGCAATACAATTATGCCTGGATTGCAATCACCATTCAAAAATTGAACTAAAATAGTTCTATGTCAGAGGCTATTATTTCAGCAGGTATTGCTAACACTCTTCCTAAAAAGAACAAGGTATGGGTATTACTAATATAGTATTTTGAAAACAGATGAGTTTTCTAAAGGTCTCATATCCTTATGTATTATTCTTTTTTTCTAGAAATTTCATTTGAAGAGAATGAAGGATATTTTGAAAGTTTTCCAATCTAGGAGATCTTAGGAGGGCATGTTGGGTTGAGCCTTCACCCAGTCTTAGGATGATTGACTTAAAAGGAATTTAGGGGTCATCTAGCCCAACTCCTTCATCTATAGGATCTCATGTTATAGCTGGAAAGCACCTCAGGATCATCTAATGATCTTATTTTGTAGAAGGAGAAACAGGATGCAGAGGGATTAAGAGATTTTTCCAGTATCACACAGCTATTTACTGGTAGAACTAGGATTTGAACACAAATCTTTCAACTCCAAAGCTGGTACACTGCCTCTATATAACACTGCCTGCATTTTAGAGGAAAGTATGTCCTATAGGGGAGAAAAATCTTGCTCAAGGGATCCAGGTAGTGACATTTCCCAGCTTTCATGTATTGTCCTCCAATTACAAATCCAACTCTTTCTTCAGGACATGCTGCTTGCCATTCATTATCTATCTCAGCATTCAGAAGAGAAAATCTCTTACCTTCATATTCCCAGAGTCCATTAAAAGGTTGGCCTGGGGAACCAGGAGGTGCTGGAGGATCATCAAAGAAGGGAGCACTCACTTTCATCAGCAGGCCTTGATCCCCTGGTTTGAAGAGGAAAGTAACAGGTCTGTGTGTCACTGGTAGACTGTCCCAGGTGGTAGCAATGCTGTACTCCAACTTTTAGCATTAGACAAAAGAACAAATACAAAAGCATGGATAAATGCAGTGTATTTTTTTGCTTCCTTAGTCTTGTTCAAATTAAGTGCAAATCAACATTTTCCCTAATGTCCCAAGCACCATAATCACTCCATTAGTTTCTAAAGGATTCAGTTAACTACAGGAAGTTTCTTCTTGATTTCTTTTGGGGTGGGTGATACTGCTAAATCACAAGAGTTGTCTAAAACTATTTTTAGCCATTATCTTCTCTCAGTTTTTAATTCAGTGTCAGCTAATTCTTACCACATTATCTTACATTTTCTTTCATTCCAAAAAGATCTAGTGAGCACTTAAGAAAATGCCTAGAACCAAATAGAAGATAAGCATGGCAGCACAGTATAAGGAGTCAGAACAATAAGACATAAAAGATGATCTATGAGACTGTAAAATAATAAAGCAAGTAAGCATAGGATTGAATGAAAAGGAGAGGTAAAAATAAATAAATAATTGTCATTTATTAAGCACTGGTTATGAGCTAGGTCCTGAAGATGTAGATATAAAATCACTGTCCTCAAAAAATTTACATTTCCCAAGTTTGTAAAAGGTAAATAAATAAGAAAATATAAGATAAGTAGATAAAAACAGCATTGTCAACTAAGGGGATCAGGAAACAGTGCAGAAAAAAGAATGGATGAGAAA
>JAJPUD010022781.1:0-20864 GCA_023553655.1 Myrmecobius fasciatus | reverse complement strand
AAAGAAACAAAGGAGGTTAGTTATTATTATTATTATTAATTTCAACAAATCTCATATGACAAAATTATACTGCTTACGTGCTACCGCCTTTTTACCCTTTATATTTTTCTTTAATTTTCAATAGTATTTTATTTTTCCTAATACATGTAATGATAGTTTTCAACATTCATTTTTGTAGACTTTGTGTTCCAAATTTTTCTCCTTTACTCCCTTTTCTCCTCTCACCCTAAGACAGCAAGTAATTTGATAAAGGTTAAACATGTATAATCTTTTTGGACATATTTCCATATTTGTCATACTGTACAACAAAAATCAGAACAAAAGGGAAAAAACTATGAGAAAGAAAAATCAAACAAACAAACAAAGGTGGAAATACTACATAATTCACATTCAGTCAGTCTCTGTAGTTTTCTCTCAGGATGTGGATGGCATTTTCTATCACAGGTCTATTGGAATTGCCTTGAACCACCTCATTCTTGAAAGGAGCCACGTCTATCACAGTTGATCATTACATAATCTTGCTGTTACTAGGTATAATATTCTCTTGGTTCTGTTCCCTGCACTCAGCATTAGTTCATCTAAGTCTTTCTAGGCTTTTCTGAAATCAATTTGCTTATCATTTCTTATAGAACAATAATATTACATTCCATTCATATACCATAACATATTCAACCATTCCCCAATGGTGGGGTATCCATGCAGTTTCCACTTCCTTGCCACTAAAATAAGTGTTGCTGCAAACATTTGTGGGTCTTTTTCCCTCTTTTATGATCTCTTTGGGATGCAGACCCAGTAGATCTCATCATTTTTAGACTGATTCTATGTTCACTTCATGTATAGAAATCCAATTAATTTAGATTTAGCCATGGACTGCTCATACAAAAAATGGTCCAAAAAAATCAGTAGAAAATGTCCTTGTGCTTTGCCCTTAATGTGACCCTCAGTCCCTCATTGTCTTTCTTCCCAATCCATAATAAAATTCTCTTCTTTCATATTTTCATCAACGTCTCATTTTTGTATAGTGCTTTAAAATTTTGAAAGCACTTTTTTTAAAACAATTCTTTAAATTGTAGATAATGCAAGAATATTTTTTCATGTTTTTCAGCTGAGAAAACTGAGACTGTCTTTCTGATGGTCAGAGAGATTATTTTAAGGCAAGATTTGAATTCATGTCTCTCCTGATTCCAAATCTATTACTTGATGCACTATATCATTATGCCTACATATATTTTATTATGGTTTTGAATCTGTGGTTGACCTATTTCCCATCTTTATCATTCCATTATACTCACTCTGCTAATCCCCTTACAACATAGACACGAGCCAAAAAAAGATCTGAGTTAAAATCTTATTTCAGGCATGTTTAGTATGACTTTGGGAAAGTCATTTGAATGGACTTTAGCATGAATCCTAATTTTTATTTTTGTTTTTGATATAATTTTCAATTTCCTTATAGTATACAAATCTTGTATGTACTACTGGCCCTTCTCTGTAATTCTATGTATTTACAACCACACAATTGTAAATATGTACTTTTGCAAAATATAGGGCCATATAAGAATTAATTTAATCTTAGATACATATTTTTGAAATTATTCAACCAACACTTAAAAAATTCTTTTCCCATCTGATATGCTCACATTCAATATAATTTTCAGTTGGTGTCTTTAACTTTAATATATTTTCTCTTGTTCAAAAATACTTGTCCAAATAACTTTATTTTTGTTCTTTTCTTCAAATAATTTAACCAAGAGAATGGATCTTTTTACTCCCAATTTGTTCAAGGTTTGTTATCTAGGAGCATCTTGAATACTAGATAATAGTAATTATATGACCTCGGGATTTAACCTTTTGCCTCAGTTTCTTTCTCCATAAAAATGAGCTTGGCTTAGATGATTGCTAGGATCTCTTCCAGCTCTATATCTTATGAATATGTGGCTCCTATCTACCTGACTACCTGTCTCAGATTCTGTCATAAGTCCTTCAACTCCTGTCTTTACCATTTTTGCTTTTGACAGATGACATTGTCTTCAGTGTCATTTTAGTGATCAAATCATATGCCTTATACATAGAGATGTTTTGGAGATTTTGTTTTGTATATTTGTTGCTAGTGAAATACTTGACACCTTGTTCTTGTAACTTAACCAAATCCCTGATTTCTAGCCATTTGTATTCTTGTGTAATTCCTGCTAATATGCTACAGAGCTCACATTGACAAAATCTATGAAACAACTTAAAGTCATGGATTAAAATAAAATTTGGGTTACCTATGCTTTAGTCACAAAGAGCATGTTCTATAATTTAAATCTGAAAATACCTATTAAGTCATTCATTCCAATTCTTTATTTTATTGATGAGGAAATTTATACCATGATTAATGGAGACTTGTTTAAAGCCAGAAGATAGGAATACTCAGGATTCAAATCCAGGTCTTATGACTCTGAATTTAGCTCCTTTTTCACTGTACCCTGCTACCTTCTTCATAAACATGATTTCTGTGATCCCTTACAGTTCTATTATTCTATGATACTGTTTTTAACCTTTCAAAAAATAAGGTCAGGCTGTATTGTAACATTTTCTGCATCATTGTTGACCCAAATAGAAGCAAATCTTATGGCAGATTTACTTTGTAGCTATATCATAGTTATTTGAGTTGCATATTTTGGGTGACCTATTTTGCTTTTGAAATATTGATAATGATGTTTACTTTTTTTCCTGCTAGGATCAGATAATTGGGACACTTGAACTATCCAAAGCCCTCAGAGATATTGTGAAACATCTAGTTAGTTCAGTCTCCCCATCAGTGGTTTTGAGCATAAAAACTGTGGATGTAAGAGAGGCAGAGGTAAGTTTTTTCTTTGCTATTATTATTTAATATCATCATTTCAGGGTCATTGTTGATCTGTCATTGGAAATTTATATATGGTTTTATACCATATCCCCATTTCCCATTTTCTATCTCCCTTTTCCTACTCCCAGGCCTTTTAAATCTATTGAACTTCAGGCCTTTTGATTACTTTGTAACAAAGTAGTGACTAGGACACAAGTAACTTTATATTCAAAGCCATAAATTGTATTCAGTATAGAACATCGTATCATATTACTCAGTGAAGAGTTACTTTCATTATGTTCTGATGGGTGGCCTTGGAGACTGGGAGATCTGAGCTCATTTCTTGCTTCTATGGCACATAGCAGTTTTGACAAACTCCCAGGTAACTCCCTAAGATTGTAAACAGTAATTAAATTGTTTCTATTAGCAGAAAAAGTTTTTCAATAATGATTTCGATGTTCTAGCTTTTCACTAATTCTTATTATGACAACTTTTTAGTATTCTTATGAGACTTATTATTGCATATTTTTGCAAGAGTTTTCCACTTATGGACTGAAAATTGGATATTTATCTCATTCATTAATTTTATCTTGGTAGTTTGTTAAAAAGTTAAAAACCACTTGTTTTTTCCTCATTCTTTTTGGTAAATGTCCCTTTGTTCTTATTTTCCTTCTACAGAGTATGCGCCTTACTTCAACTCTTCCCCAGGACTTGTGCCCTCCTAAACCCCCAAGAGTTCACAAGCTTAAATTGTTGGTGAAGAATATTCAAGCAACACTGCTGAATAATCCTGGTTCTTCAGGTAGAATATTAGAAATATCAGACAAAGTTGTTTTTTCATTAAGATGGAGTAGTAGACTGGGTTGTTTTGTAAAATTAATAGTGCTTTTTGACACAAAAGAAATTGTAGTGTATATATATATCTATATATCATAGATAAAAAGTTGAGGTGACTTTTAGGTATTAAGTACTACTAGGGTCTGTTATGCTTTGTACTCTGTGGTCCAGAAATCAAACTCCTGATTTTGATGATAGAAGCCTGGTAATACAAAACAAAAGAACTGAAGTAAGGAAGTTAGAAATCTAATTTATCTAGTGCTCCAGTCAACATTTTTTCCTTAACTGTAACAAGATCATGCCAAGAGATAAGCTTATTACTATTTTTTTCTCTCCTATTTTTTAAGGTTTTAATTAATAACTTAAAAAAGAAATATATATATGTGAAAGAAACATGATTTGCTAGTCAATTATTTGAAATAAAACTATTTTATTCTGTAGAAATTATTATCCTTCTTGTCAAATATATTTATTTCTACATCCTTTGGAAAAGCTGTGGATATATATATGTGGAATATATATAAATGTAATACCTCTTAGGCTAAAAATATCTTTCTAATGGGATGTCACTCTTCAATAAGCTGCTATTTTTCTATCTGGACTGTTTTTAAAAAATACAATAATGGTTACAAAAAACACCAATAAAAGTTCCAAGTGAGAAAAGGGATTTATTGAAAACAGCTTAAATTCGCATATAAGAGCTGATGGTTAAATTTTCATTAGAAAAGAAAGAAAGAAATGGGGAAAGAAAATCTTTGCAGCAAATTTCTCTGATAAAAGTCTTAAATCCAAGATATTTAACTGAGTAAAAGTAAGACCAAGAGTCATTCCCCATAGAGAAGTAGTTAAAGGAATTTTTCAAAGGAAGAGATCCAAGATATTGTTAACCATCTGAAAAATGCTTTAAATTATTAATAATGAGATAAATGAAAATTAAAATAAGCTTTTGATTCTACTTCATACCATCAGACTAAGATGAAAAAAGAGGAAAATGGCAAAGGGTAATTTGCACTAATGTACTATTGGTACAATTTTGAATTGATCTAGTCATTGTAGAAAGTGTTTCAAAATGTGCTGTAAAATTTTTTAAGCATGCTGACCTTTGGCCTAAGTATAATACTTATAGACAAAGAAGTTCAAAAAAGAGAAAAAAGATCTACAAGTATAAAAAATGTATATTATTCTTTTTGTATTATCAAAGAATTGGAAACAAGGAGATTCCTTTTAAAGCATGGATGAATAAATTTTGTGAACATAATAGAGTAATGTGTTATAAGAAATGATGAAAAGAATGGTTTTAGAGAAACTGGGAAGATTTCTATGAAATTATGCAAAATAAAGTGAACAGAACAAGAAGAATATTAAGCAATAGCAACAGCAATATAAAAACAAACAACTTTGAAAGAATTAAGAATTTGAATCAATGCAAGATCTAACCATGATTTCAGAAGAGAGATGATGAAGCATTGTGTCCTCTTCTTGACAGAGAGGCAGTAGATTTAGGGTATAGAATGGGACATTGTACTTTTTTTGGACATGGCCAGTGTAGAAATTTGTTTTTCTTAACTATGCCTATTGTCCAAAAAAAAAGGCTTTTTTATTTTATCTTGTTTTATTTTTTATAATGGGGTAGGTGGAACAAAAAGAAAATGAATTTTTGTTGGCTGAAAAATAATTTTTAAAAAATTCAGTTCAAGTGGTCAAATTATAACAAATAATTATATTCTAGACATTTACTCTTATTCCAGGCATTTCCTACTCCCCTTAGTCATAAAACACTTTTCATTTCCTTCCTTACATATATAGTGCATTGTATATAGTATATTGCCTTTGTTTTATGGTAAATTTTTGGTTTTGCAAATTTTAAATTAGTAACTTAATACAAGCAAAGGATAGTTCAAATCTCGATTTATCTTCAGATGGGGAGCATAGTTTTTATTTATCTATCTGTCCATCTATCCTTATCTATGTGTATATATAGTTATTATTATTATCATTCCACAGAAAAATGTGAGAATAAAACTGCTTCCAGGAATTTAACAATTAAAAATTTCCAAATTAAAAAAGCTGGATTAAATGAAAAGTATACAGTTATAGACAGGTAGAATTTAAGAGCTTGAATTATATAGCATTTTAAGATTTTTTTTTCAAAAAAGATAGTAGCCGATACATTGTTGGTGGAACTGTGAACAGATCCAACTATTCTGGAGAGCAGTCTGGAACTATGCTCAAAAAGTTATCAAACTGTGCATACCCTTTGACCCAGCAGTGTTTCTATTGGGCTTATATCCCAAAGAGATCTTAGAGGAGGGAAAGGGACCCACATGTGCAAGAATGTTTGTGGCAGCCCTTTTTGTAGTGGCTGGAAACTGGAAACTGAATGGATGCCCATCAATTGGAGAGTGGCTGAATAAATTATGGTATATGAATGTTATGGAATATTATTGTTCTGTGAGAAACAACCAGCAGGATGATTTCAGAGAGGCCTGGAGAGACTTGTATAAACTGATGTTAAGTGTAATGAGCAGAACTAGAAGATCAACATACATGGCAACAAGACTATATAATAATCAATTCTGATGGACATGACTCTCTTCAACAATGAGATGTTTCAAGCCAGTTCCAGTTGTTCAGTGATGAAGAAATACATATACACCCAGGGAGAAGCCTGTGGGATCTGAATCTGGACCACAACATAGCATTTTTACACTCTCTATTGATGTTTGCTTGCATTATTTTTTCATTCTCAGGTATTTTTTTTTTGTTTTTGTTTTTTTCCTGTATAGCAAGATAACTGTATAAATATATATACACATATTTTATTTGTCAAATATTTATTTATTTTTTTTATTAATACTTTTTATTTGCAAAACATATGTATGGGTAATTCTTCAACATTAACCCTTACAAAGCTTTCTGTTATAAATATTTCCCCCCTACTCCCCACCCCTCCCCTAGATGGCAGGATATCCACTACATGTTAATTATGTTAAAATACTTGACAAATCGAATATATGTATACTTATTTCCACGCATCATTTTTGTGCAGGAGAAATCGTATCTGCAAGAAAGAATAATCAAATAAAGGAAATACAATGCAAGCAAACATCAATAGAGAACATGAAAATGATATGTTGTGGTCCACATTTCACATCCCTCTCTCTGGGTGTATATAGCTTTCTTCACTGAACAATTGGAACTGGTTTGAAACATTTCATTGTGGAAGAGAGCCATGTCCATCAGGATTGATCGTCATGTAGTATTGTTGTTGCCATTTATAATGATCTCCTGGTTCTGCTCACTTCATTCAGCATCACTTAATGCAAGTTTCTCCAGGCCTCTCTGAAATCGTCCTGCTGGTTGTTTCTCACAGAGTAATAAAATTCCATAACATTCATATACCATAGTTTGTTCAGCCATTCTCCAATTGATGGGCCTCCATTCAGCTTCCAGTTTCTAGCCACTACAAAAAGGGCTGCCACAAACATTCTTGCACATGTGGGGCCCTTTCCTTCCTTTAAGATCTCTTTGGAATATAAGCCCAATAGAAACACTGCTGGGTCAAAGGGTATGCACAGTTTGATAACTTTTTGAGCATAGTTCCAAATTGCTCTCCAGAATGGCTGGATCCGTTCACAGTTCCACCAACAATGCATCAGTGTCCCAGTCTTCCCACATTCCCTCCAAGACCTGTCATTATCCTTTCCTGTCATTTTAGCTAATTCGACAGGTGTGTAGTGGTACCTCAGAGTTGTCTTAATTTGCATTTCTCTGATCAATAGTGATTTGGAGCACCTTTTCATATGACTATAAATAGTTTTGATTTCATAATCTGAAAATTGTCTTTTCATATCCCCTGACCACTTATCTATTGAAGAGTGGCTTGAATTCTTATATATATGAGACAATTCTCTATATATCTTAGAGATGAGGCCTTTATCAGAACCCTTAAATGTAAAGATGATTTCCCAATTTGATGCTTCCCTCCTAATCTTGTCTGCATTAGTTTTGTTTGTACAGAAACTTTTTAACTTAATATAATCAAAATTATCTATCTGTTGTTCAGTTAAGAGTTCCAGATCTTCTTTGGACATAAATTTATTCCATCTCCACAGGTCTGAGGATTTGTCAAATATTTTACCATAATTAACATGTATTAGACTTCCTGCCATCTAGGGTAGGGGAGGGGAGTAGGAGGGAAAAATTTGTAACAGAAAGCTTTGCAAGGGTCAATGTTGAAAAATTACCTATGCATATGTTTTGTAAATAAAAAGCTTTAATTAAAAAAAAAAAAGATAGTAGCCAGTTGGTAATTTATCTCACCCAGATAGCCTGTCATCTTCAGAGGACAAATTTCCAGCATGGGAAGCACTTGTCTTACCACCCATTTTGGCCTAAAGTTTAGCTATCTCCCTTCTTTTGGGAGGGTGGTTTACAATTGAACTACATTGGGATTAACTTTTGAAATTGTAAAATGTTGCTTTTTTCATTGCAGGCAGTCTAAACTGTTTATTTGTGACTCAGTTAAATGATCCTTTTCAGAAGTTCTGCAGCTCTGTAATTAAAAGTACCACAAACTTCACTTGGGATGAGGTGTTCACTTTGTGAGTATACCAACAGATAACTTACTTCAAGGTATATTTGTAGTATAGTCAGCTTTGAGTTAATAAAACTCTTACCTTTGTGCAAAAGGGGGAGGAAATTATTGATTTTGATAACTGATTTTTTAAAAAATTAGTTTCTATTGATGTTTTTTTTACATTACTATAATTTCCACCATTATTCCTTCTCCATCTTTTCTCAGAAAGTTATTCTATATAACAAAAAGTGATTTCAAAGACAAAAGGAAAAAAGAGGAGGAAAAATCAGCTAACTGTATATTGAAAAATTTTGAAAATATGTGCAGTGATCCATACTTGTAGGTTGGGTTGGAAATATCTTCTCATATCTCATTTTGAGAACCATGTTTGTACTTTATAATTTTGTATTGTTTGATTTTTGATTTGATTATTTTGTAATCCTTTTTATTTCTATTATTGTGGTGATTATGTATATTTTATGTATATACTTAACTTTACTCTGAATGAGTTCATTTTGATCTTTCCATATTTCTTTGTATACATTCATTTGCATTTTTGAACACAATTTTTAAAAAATGTACTAGAATTTGTTAAGTCATTTGTTAAGTCATCTACTTTGCTATCACAAAAGTGTTGCTATAAATATTTTGATGTGTAGCAATATTTTCTTATAATGAAATCACTAAATCAAAGTGACTTTATTGGCATTATTCCAAATTAATTACCAAATAATTCATTGCTACTGATTCAAAGCTCCTCCAAGAAAGTACTAGTGTGCCTATTGACCTACAACCCTTGCAACATTGACTGTTTTAGTCTTCTATCATCTCTGCCCATTTGTAGGATGTGAAGTGAAATCTCAGAATTGTTTTGTTGTTATTAAAGATTGGATCATTCTTTCATAGAATTTTTAATAGTTTGAAATTATTTTGAATTATTTTTTCATATCCTTTGACCACTTATCTATTGGGAAAAGACTTTTGGTTATGGGTGTATGCTGTATGATATATGACATATGTATATGTAGATCATATGATATAGAAATAATTTAGATGAATTTACATGTGTTTATCATTTCTTCATTAGGGAAATGGTATATGTATATATCTTGCATTTTCTATAATATACATAATATATTAGGAAATTTGAGTCACCATAATCCCACCTCAGCCCATGTCAAGAGTCATTTTACTAACCTTTCCTCTGAGAATACCACCTACAGTTCATAGATGTCAACCTTAAAGGATCACTAGCATCATTAATTCATTAGCTTAATAACATTTCTTGATGATCATACTTGGACCCAGACTTAAAAAAATATCATTTGCAGTCCTATAAAGTCTTAAAAAGCAAGTTCGAATAATCATAACTTTGGATAGATTCAGCTCTTCAGGATCACATTTTCTTGATAACAAATATTAACTATAATCTTTCATTGGCAACAGTATGAGATTCATTATGAAAAATCACAACTTATATTGATGTAACTAGTACTCATAGTAAATAGATGCCTTTTCATCTTTAGGTTCAACATTACACAAATTATTTTGCTTTAAAATGCTTACATAGCATACAGGGAAATTTGAATTAAGAGTTTGGTTATTTTTTGTTTGTTTCTGGGATAGATTTTCATATTTAGAGTATAAGCTTAGACTCCTCTAAATAATGGGGGAAAAGGGTCTATTTAATCTTGTGTTTTGCAATTTGTGCTTTGCATTTCTCTATTTGACACATCTTGTCTGTTGGGAGTTGCCCTTTTTTGCAAGATTATAATAATTTTTTTTTTTTTACCTTAAATGTCTCTGATTTTAATTTGGGTAAGGGCCACTGTCCCATACAGATGTATTAATATAATAATCCCAAATTATATATAGAGAACACTTTATATAAAATGTTACATATAGTAAAGAAGTTCATTTATGGTAACCATGTTTAAATAGACATATAGATTACTGTTTTCAGAATCCCTTTAAACAATGGGAACATTTTTAAGGTAACTCTTAAATAGTTTACATGCATTTCAGATTAAATAATAAAAAAGTAAAATCTGATTTCCTATTAGGGCAACACAAGATACCTCTTAAATCACTATAATCTACTAACATAGTTAATTATTAAAATCCTGCTCTTTAAAGTGTAAACAAAAGAGGTTCTTGACTTTAATCTTACAACTTGTTAGATTCACCTCTGTTTCACAAGCTTCTCTACCTTTGTCTAATTCTATCATTCAGAATGAATGAGATACTTCAGGAATTAAATCTTATAATCACTAATGATCACATTTAAATATTCAAGGCCCAACTACTGTTAATGATTCAAAAGAAAAAAATATTATCTATAAATTCATATATATATATATTATTTTTTAAATTTTTTGTATGCCTTTTATTTCAAAATTTTGTTTAACGGAGGGGACTCTGCCCCCTTTGATTTTGTCAATGACATCTATTCCTTCCTCTTGTCACACTCACATTGTTTTCTCTATAAGGCTATAGTTAGAAACCCCTTCATTGAGAAGACTTACATCTCTCAATAGAATCAAATGAGGGAATGAGAGAAATGATTATTAAATAATTAATTGTTAATATTGCAAAGACATATGATGCTCTACTAAAACATTATTCTCTACTAGGCCAAGCTGATATCTGAAAGTCACTGCCAATAATGAGATTGAATTGACTTTCTCCTCAATCTTATTCAGACCTCATCAGGTGGGAAAACCTGTTGTGTTCTACTCTGGTTTGAGTAGGGATAAATTCTTTGATTTGATTGCCCAAGGCTGGGGGTGGTTTGGAAGTAAATGATATGATCAAAGTCAAGTCCATCAAGGCTCTCAGTAGAATAGGTTCATTTCTCATTTTTCTCTTTTTCCTTACTTGTTAATTAATTTATTGCCATGCTTAGGAAAATTGACTCTTTCAAGGACTTGTAAGTTCTAAATGGATTTTATGAGGGATCTTTGGCATTTGAAAACATTACTGACCCCTTACATAAATTATATGCTGGAATAATTAATAAAATTATTATGTATGGGACAGTATTAGACCCCTTCCTTACCCAAATTGACTTCTTGGAGGCATCTCCAGGTACAAACTGAAAGCCCTTATTTGTTTTTTGCAAGTGAGCCAGCACACTAAACTAGTTTAGTGCAGCAAGGTGTGGCACAGCACAGAAGCAGAAGCTGGCTTATATAGCCCCCAAAATGCAGGTCCACCCCTTATCCTGTTGATTTTTAAATTCATTAGTTGGACTGAATTCTTCAAAGGCTCTGGATGGGGTTTATCTGTATCTACAAGCCCCTGAAGTCCCTAATCTTTAAGTTCCATTAGGGAGTACACTTTCTGTTCATGCTCTGTTGAGGATAATCTCTGAGCAAGTATCCTTCCTTTCCACAGCCCCAACAGGTTAAGGACTTTCTCTTATCTCCTCCTTCATTTTGAGCTAGACTGTGCTGGTTCTGCCTGATGGGTTGGTGTTGTGTGCCCCCCTCTGGAGGAGGGCCTTCCTGTTCTGTTGATAATTCCTTTTTGCTGTCCTCCCATTGATTGATTAACTTCCTTGACCGTTTGTACGAACATCCTAGATTTTTGCTTCTGCTTTTCATCCTCCTCCTCACATATGTTTGGTTGCCTCCTTCAATAGGTCTCCTAATGGCCTATGAGTCCACCTATCTATCTTTTTCAACTTCTTACTTATGTTTGGCCATGCATTATTATTATTATTTTTTTTTTTTTGCTTTTTTGCTGAGGCAATTGGGGTTAAGTGACTTGCCCAGGGTCACACAACTGTTACGTGTCTGACCCCAGATTTGAACTCAGATCCTCCTGACTTCAGGGCTGGTGCTCTATCCACTGCGCCACCTAGCTGCCCCTTTGGCCATGCATTATTACAAAATGTACCCTCAACATAGACTTGTTATCCAGGTCAGAAGGATCCAGACCTGAGTATTTCCTCACGCTCTCTTTTAGTCTAAGAACTCAGAAGGAGGGTCCTCCTTCCCTTACATTGCCTATATTGCCTTACATTGTCAAATGCCTTCTTCAGATTCTGTGGTTTGGGCACCGAACTTTTGATTCCTGTGATTATTAAATCTCATAGGTTTTGCATGTGACCCCGATGAACTTCACTGTTATGGTCCTATCATGGGACTTGATTGGGGTATTTCTGATCAACTGGTACTACCTCAGCCATGGGAGGATGCCTCTTTTCCATTCGATCATGTCCCTCCTTACTAAAACTTTCTCCTCTGGAAAGAACAATATATTTAATAGAGACATTAACTCACCCTGTGTGTGTATATATATATATAGTGGGGCCCAAGAACTGATATAATTGTTTTGATAGACCTGTTGGGTCTTCCATCAGTGCTTTCATCTCTTTAAAAGGGGTGCATTAACAAACCCTAAACCTCCTTGGGCTAAGGGTACCTCTTACAGATGGGCCTCAGGTGTAGATAGGTTGGTGATTGGGAAATTTACTAGATCCTTTTTGAATTGCTCTATTTCCTTCTTCAGAGTTCTATGGGGAGGGGGAGTTAATAAGTCATCTTTCCCTTTATACTTTGATACTTCATTTCCATTTTGTAGGGGGCTACCTAGTGGACTATCTGGTGGTATTTTAGATTTTTGCTCCAAGATTTAGGTTTGGACTGCATCTTCCTATTCTGCTGAAGGCTTCCCTTTAGGGGAGAACAGCTCCAATTCAGTAACTAGGGATTCCAAAAAATGACAGAGCCAACTTCTCAACTGGGAACCCCATGCCTGGAAGGGTCTCCCCCACCAAGTAGTCACCCAAAGCATTCCTCCTCTGTGCCGTTTATCAGAACTTCCTCCTAGCTTAAATATGACAGCCCAAGGACACAGGCACACTCACACACAGTGCTTACCTCTGAGTTACCCCTGCATAAGTCACCTGACTTCTTTGGAAACTTTCCCTTTCTATTTTTACTGAGTTCCTCTGCCTCCCCTGAGAAGGAGGCTGGAAGTCCCATCTTGAGGACCATGGGAGAAAATCTCTCAAGGGGTGCCTGTTCCCATAACAGAACCTGTGTGGGATGGGTGCTTGACTCCTTTCCCAAATTAACTAATCAGAGATGTCTTCAGATACAAAGAAAAAGCTTTTATTTATTCCCTGCAGGGAGAGGTCCAGCACACACCTGGGAGACAACCCAACTCCAGCCATGTGCTCCTGAACCTGGCCAGTTTCCAGCTTGTCCAAGACTTAAAAAACAAAAGATTCAAGCTTTTTCATTGGATAGACTAAAAGGACATAACCATCCTTGACCAATGGTCAGCAATGTTGTCTGCTTTCTGTGGGTCATGCCACTTCCTGTAACTTCACTAACTTCCTGCGTCTCAGGGTTCAAAACCTGGGAATAGGGATCATGTGACTTAGGCCTAGTCTCATAAACTAGTCTCAAACTTGAGAAAACTTCATCCTATCAGTTCCATTCAAACCTAAACCATCTCTCTGGGAAGTCATTTGATCCCAGATAAGCCCCCATAAAACTGAGTGGGACAATCTATTAGACGTCCTCGTCCCCTCCTCCCCCCCTTTACCAAATTGAATTCTTGGAGGCATCTCCAGGTACAAAAAAAAGCCCTTATTTGTTTTTTGCAAGTGAGCCAACACACCAACCGAACAGTGCAGCAAAGTGTGGCACAGCACAGAAGCAGAAGCTGGTTTATATAGCCCCCAAACCAAGGGTCTACCCCTTATCCTGTTGATTTTTAAATTCATTGGTTGGACTGAATTCTTCTGGAACACGGAAGGGGCTATTGACCAGTGTACAACAATGCCTCTTTAATTGGCATGAGCAGTGCCAATGTGGTGGTGTAAATTCTGCTTCATAAGGATCACATCTTGAAACTTAGGCCTAGGGTCTGCTCTACTTTACCCTAGTCTTCTGAGAAATCTTCATTTATTCCATTTAATTAATTACTTAGACATTATGCCTCTCAAACTTTTTATGCTACTTAGTATGTTAATAACATGCATATTCAGTTCAATGATCTCCTCCTTTTTTAGTTTATTGATGTATATAAGCATATAATTTTCCTCTCCCAGAAATGCTTTAACTTCATCCCAGGAATTTGGTGTTTACTCTCATTGTTATCATTTTCTTTCTCATAACTATTGATTGTTTCTATGACTTGTTCTTTGACCCACTCATTATTTACTATTTTATTATTGCCTCAATTTGGATTTCTGTCATATGTTGTGCTTCCTCAATTCATAGCTATTTTATTGTATTGTAATCTAAGTGATGCATTTATTATTTTTGCCTTTTAAAACTTTGTAATATCCTGCAATTCATGTAGGTGATAGAAATATTGTCCCATGACAGAGATTGTTTTGTTTCTGTGCAGCTCATTACTACTCTTTGTCATTCTCCTTAATAACCCCTCTTGCATTTTTTAATAAATCTCTCCTGTATGTGTCCATGACTTCATCTACTGTATGTCAGTTGCTTGAATCAATCCTGATTCCCTTTTTGCTGAGGCAAGATGTTCTCTAAACTCTAAATCCCTGCAGAGTTTAGCTTTCCATTTCCATTTACAGGATATTTTTCTTCTTTCTGAATGTTCTGAACACTGGTGTGCTTCAGTGGGAATTCTTCCCACTACGTAATCAAAAGTTCTTTCTTTGATTTAATTAGTCTCAGCTAAACCATTGTGATTCTCGTTTGTTGTCCACCAATTGGTACCAGGCTAAGCCCCATTCGGCCATTGTTTGGGTCCTGATTGATTCAGATGTAAATAGCAATCATTTCTGTTTTGGCCAGAAACCCTGAGGCTCTTTCCCCCCCCCCCCCCATTTTTTTTTTTTTTTTTTTTTTTTTTGAGTAAGCTAAAGAAGAGATTCTTTGCCTCAGTTGCTACCTAGTCTTAAGCACCGAATGGGTGTGGTTTCAGTCAAACCTGTTGAAGACCTTTAACTTAAAAAGGCCAATGTCTCCCATTTTATACAGTCATTTCCAATCATCCTGATCTGAATCTGTCCACTGGACCCAGATGATCCTGGAGGGGAAAGTGAGGCAGATGACCTTGCACAGCCCTCCCCTATGTAAATCCAGTTTCACTTGTATATCATGGCATTACCTCTCTGATGTTATCGTCCTCTTTGAACAAAGGACAAATCACAATATTGTCAGTAATACAATTGTCAGACAATTCTGAAGGACTTATGATGAAAAATGCTATCTACCTTGTTGAGGGGTGAAGGATACCCTAACAGTAATGGGGTTTCCCAGGCCGCTGTCGCAGGTTTAGCAAAAGAATTCACAGCCCCACTCTGCAAGTGAGGTTTTCACTGAGAAACTGTTTCCCTCAGTGGGCTACCTCCTAATTAGGAAGATAGCAGAGGTTTAGGTGCAAAGTCTTGTTTTTTATTTAGCCTTCTATGGTTGGGAGCGATTAGGGGCTAATTTTCAAATCAATAAGGATGGTGATTGTTTCCCAAACCGAAGTGATTCCCAGATCAATTGGAAGTAGGAGAGTCCTGCGGGAACCAGGTAGCTTTCCCAGAGCTGGGAGAATCAGATGGGTGGGAATCATTTTTAGGAATTTCTCCAGGCCAGGTGGTCCATCCTCCATGAAGATCAGGGGGACACAGAGTCCTATTATGTCAACATCTGAGGAAAAATTGGTAGAGTTTGAAAACTTAAAAAAACCAAAAACAAACTTCATCTTGGGTTTTTTAGGGGGAGGAAAGGGAGATCTGTTTTTTTGTTTTTGTTTTGTAACACAGCTAATATGGCAATATGTTTTGCATGACTACATCAAATTGCTTGTTTTCTCAAGAAAGGGTTGAGTATTTTACCCTATTTCTCAGTTTCAGACTCTTTTTCCTTTGATTGAAGTTTCCCTGGCTGCCTCAGCCTCCTATGCTGGAAAATATATATTTCATAACTTTGGTATCTGCCCCAGGTTCCATCTGAGGAGACAGAGCTTTCTTTGATGCAGGCTTGATGGATCCACTTACATACTGGCATCTGCTGTAGTTCCCTCTTATCCTCAGTTTTATACCTTTTGTGTTTTATATTACAATAGGGGAAAGGAAGCAGAGTGGAGAGTTCAATGCTCTATTAGTCCATAGGTTGGCTTGAGTAGCCCTGCCAGGTCATGGTACCAAATGGGGTTGGTGGGAGGATACTAAAATAGTACATTAAGGATTAGGAGATTAATCTTTTCTGCTGTTAGTCTAAATTAAATAGGAAGGAATTATGACTTCCTTTAGTAATACTCTAAAAGATTACTTGCCTGTTAAGCAAATAATTATTTTCTTTTTTTTTTTTTTTTTTTTTTTAGCAAATAATTATTTTCAAAAGCTTCATCTTTCTTTAGAACTTGAAAGTGATATAATTTATTGGAAAGAAAAGAGGACTAATGAATGATTTTAAGCTTGGCTGTGCAAATGACTATGATTATGACCTTGGAAAGTTGTCTTATCTTTCTGGTTCTTAGTTTCCTCATTGATAGAAGAAAAAAAAATTAGATGATCTTTTATTTTCTATTTCCTAGTAGATTCTCTTAAGTAATAAAGTATTTTTTATTGTCTTATTTAATCTGGTGATATATTATTTGATACTGATTAAAATGCCACATTGCTATGAATGAAACAAGATTTTTTTTATATTTCTATATTTGTAAATGGCAGCTAGATAGCATCGTGGATAAATTGCTCAGCCTGTAATCAAAAAGACTCTTCCTAAATTCAAATCTGGCCTCACTTACTAGCTGTGCGATTCTGGACAAGTCACTTAACCCTGTTAGCTTCAGTTCCTCATGTGTACCAATGAACTGGAGAAGAAAGTGGCAAATTATTCCAATATTGCCAATGTGCAATCCCATGTGCAGTTATGAAGTTAGATGGAACTGAAACCACTGAGCAACAGCAGCAAAGAATTTTGAGATAAAGAGCTCTGTAGAAATCACGTAGCATATTTTCCCATGATTTTTCTTTTTGGTTCTCTTTCTTCTTTGAAAATATGACTAATTGGGGCAGCTAGGTGGCGCAGTGGATAGAGCACCAGCCCTGAAGTCAGGAAGACCTGAGTTCAAATCTGACCTCAGACACTTAACACTTCCTAGCTGTGTGTGACCCTGGACAAGTCACTTAACTCCAATTGCCTCAGCAAAAAAAAAATATATATATATATAAGACTAATTTTGGAAAGATGTTTAACATGATTGTATATATAACTTACATCCGATTGCTTTGCTAGCTTGGGAACTAGGGAAGGAAAAGAGAAAAAAAAATTTGGAACACAAAATATAAAAATGAATGTTGAAAATCATCTTTACATGCAATTGGAAAAAATAAAATACTATTTATGAAAAAAAGTCACATAGTTATAAAGCCATTTGTAGCATGAGGAGCAATTATAAAGCAAATTATACATCACTTCTCTTACTTATTAACTATCATCAATCTTAGGGGGATGTTGTTTGTTTTTTTTCCAGAACTTAAGTGAATTTTCCATAATTCATATAAATTTATTGTATTCTCAGTGTATTCTTTCCTCTTCTTTTCCCCAAACTAGAAACTGGAACTAGAGAGAATAAAATTTGAATTCATTTCTAAACTAAGATCCATACTCATTATGTGATGCCAAAGAATACTTTAACATTTGCCTCCATTTCTTCATTTGTGAAATGGAGATAATAATAGCATCTACTCCTCAGAGTTGTTGTGATGATAAATTGAGATATTTGTAAAACACTGGCAACTTTGCTATGCTATATATTCTTATAACACAGAATTTTTTTTAAAAAAAAGCCAATTTAACAAGGATAGCTAATATAATTTTAGAAGTCTCTCTGTGCTTTATTTGGTCATGAACTCTTCCCCTTTTTATTTTTCTGGATAGGGAAAGAGTTCAAAACCAAAGGAGAGAGAGAATCATGAAGATAAAATGGATAATTTTGATCATATGAAAAAAAAAAGTTTTTGTACAAAGCCAGTGCAGCTATGATAAAAATGGAAGCAGGTAACTGGGGTGGGTGGGTGGGAATCTTTGCAACAGATTTCTTTGATAAAATCCTTATTTCCAAGGTATGACCAGAAATGTTTCAATTTTTTTTTTTTTTTTTTTTTTGGCTGAGGCAATCAGGGTTATGTGACTTGCCCAGGGTCACATAGCCAGGATGTGTTAAGTGTCTGAGGTCAAATTTGAACTCAGGTCCTCCTGACTTCAGGGCTGGTGCTTTATCCACTGTGCCACCTAGCTGCCCCTAATGTTTCAAGTTTAAAATAATAAAATTGATAAATGTTTAAAGCATATAAATAAGCATTTTCAGAGAAAAACTATCATTAAGACTTGTGAAAAAATGTTATGATCAAATGGGATTTATACCAGGAAGGCAGGGATAGTTTAACAAGGAAAACTATAAACACAATTGATTATATAAATAATGATTGAAAAAAAAAATGATTGATGGAGTTTTGCTACCAAATGTTGGGGAGAGGAGGTTTTGGACCCCAAAAGTATATTGGGTTAATGAACCCTACATTGGGTGGGCAAAATTCCTAAAAAAGGAGTTTAGCAGGCTAAGGGATAAATTCCTAAAGAAATGGTGTGGGGGCGGGGTGGAAGAGGGGTGTTGTTACAGTAAATCTCTTAAAGGCCATCTTAAGAACTAAAAGCCCACTTAAGACCATGATAATCTATCAATATTTCTCCCTACTTGCCTCAGGGAGTAGCTTGGTTTTCAGACTGTATATTGATTCTGGTCCTCTCCTTGTAACTTAGCTGCTAAAGACATGGTTGTTGTTGGGGTCTTATTCACCTCATCATGGTTATATCAATTAGTTTATATCAATAGATAAGAGAAATTGATAAATTGTCAAAGGGGATGAACAGGAAGTTTTTTTTTCTTTTTTTTCTTTTTTTTTTTAATCAATGACTTCTTTATTCCTTTTTTTTTTTAACTTTTTATTTGCAAAACATATGTATGGGTAATTCTTCAACATTAACCCTTACAAAGCTTTCTGTTACAAATTTTTCCCCCCTACTTCCCCCCTTCCCCTAGATGGCAGGAAATCCACTACATGTTAATTATGTTAAAATACTTGACAAATCAAATATATGTATATATATTTCCACACTTATCATTTTTGTGCAAGAAAAGTCATATCTACAAGAAAAAAATCAGAGAAAGGAAACACACTGCAAGCAAACATCAATAGAGAGCATGACAATGTTATGTTGTGGTCCACATTTCATATCCCTCTCTCTGTGTGTATATGGCTTTCTTTACCGAACAATTGGAACTGGTTTGAGACATTTCATTGTTGAAGAGAGTCATGTCCATCAGAATTCATCATCATATAGTCTTGTTGTTGCCGTGTATAATGATCTCCTGGTTCTGCTCATTTCACTCAGCATCAGTTCGTGCAAGTCTCTACAGGCCTCTCTGAAATCATCCTGCTGGTCGTTTCTCACAGAACAATAATATTCCATAACATCCATATACCATAATTTATTCAGCCATTCTCCAATTGATGGGCATTCTAAGTCAGGAGGAAAACCTTCTAACCCAACCACATATTTAGTCTCACAAAGAAAAGGATTATATGGTCCTTGTCCTTGTAAACATCAAGATCTCTGGGGAAAGAAACCTGACCCTGGGGCACAGTCGACCTTCACCCAGTTTTTAGAACATTGTCTCTATCTTGTGAAATAACTTTCACAGTTCACTTCATTCAAGATCAAGAAGAGAAAACATAAGAATAACTGGACTGCCTGGAAGTCATAACCAAAAAACGAAATTTGACACAATATAAGAAATAATTAAAGAAAATTGTTCAGAAGTGATAGAACATGAGGGAAAGTAAAAATAGAAAAAATACCCAATTGCTACCTCAAAGAGATCCTACAAGGAAAACATATAGGAACATCATTGCTAAATTTCAAAATTCCCAGCATAAATGTCCAAAAATGGACATTCAGTGAACTGTCAGATTTTCAGGATTCTCTCTCAAACGAACCTGAACTCAATATTTAGCATCTAAGAGCCAATATCAAAAACTAATTTCAGGGAATTCAGTAAGGACAAACTGCTTATGTTTTATGTGTGGAAATATAAACCATATAGGATAGAGCTGAGTATAATGTGACTCTAAAAAGCAAAAATAAATAGGAAAAGGTAAAAATATTAATTATAGTATACAAGTGAAGATTTAGATGGGGGAGGACTGGTTATTTCTGAAAACCTACTCACAATGATAATGGGTTAAAAAGGGAACAATACATGTGTATCCCAAGAAAGGTATATAGTACCCTCTAAAATTTATAAAGAAATAAGGGGGAGAGGAGGGGTTAAGATAAAATGGGATATAGAAGGATGTTTACATTAAAGGGAGTGGCATAAAATTTGCAGGTTGATGGGAATGAGATGAATAGGGAGGGAAAGGGTTGGTTGTGGAAGAAGGGAAGAATTCTCAGGGTGGGTACTGGAAGGTTAAATAATAACAAGGCAAGTTAAAAAGTAGAACTCAAGTAGAAGAGTTAGCAGGGATAGGAAATAAGATATACATACATACATATATATATATATATATACATATATATATATATAAACACAGTAACAATGGTCAAAGTAGAATTTATTAGA
>JAJPUD010022780.1:0-20867 GCA_023553655.1 Myrmecobius fasciatus | reverse complement strand
CTTTGTTCTTCTCATCATCCCTACTGCAGGTAATGTTCTTTTAAAAATTACTATGGGTAGCGGGTATTTTTCTAGTTTCCCTTCTTGTTAGTTGAACCTAAGATGGTCTGATTCAAGTGCCATGGATTATTTGAGCAGCAAAGTAAGATTTCTTTATTAGCATCTGTTCTAGTTTTTCTTCATTCCATTTTCTCAGCTTATTTCTTCAGATGAAAAGTGTTATGTCCAAGAATCATTGCTTACCACCAGAAACAATCTATCTACTCCTAATGCCCTCAAAACAGAAGAGTAGCATACCTTGTGCTCCTCACCACCACTACAAGAAAGTCCCTTAGAAATCATGCAGCAACTGTTCCATCCTGGGATGCATTCCATTCATTTGTTTACTGTCTAGTCCAATCTCCAGCGTCTACAAGCTCAAGTCATTCCCTCTTCTTTGCTGACCCCCATTCCTAATCTTTAATAATGATAATAATAAAATCTATCTATCTATCCTAATCACAGTCTTCCTCTTCATCCTAATGCTGCTTTAAGTGTCAAGTCATTTCCACACATATACACGTGTACACACGTTTGTCTGCCTCTTCTCTCCCACTCCCCTACACTATTGGCTAGAATGTCTTCTGATCTGCACACTCGTACACACCTTGTCTTTCCACTCTTCAAACCACACTGTACAGGTCTGATCATGTCACTGCTTAACTCAGCTTGGCATTTAAAGTTCTTCACAACCTGGTTGGTGGCTCTTGCTCACAGCTCCACTGAGTTTGTCTCGTTTCCTTTTTGTGCTCTACTTCCTAACTACTTTGGCTCCCCAAACTTGCCATGACATTCCTCATTTCTGTGCCTTTCTCCATTTCCTTGTCACTATTCCCCCTACTTTCAGAATATTGAGGGCTCCCTTCTAGGCATAACTAGTCTACCATTTTTGCAGTTTAGATCCCATCAGATTTCACATTATCTCTTCATCTACAAATTACCACAGATACCTGTGTGTTTACATGCTGTGCCCTCCCTTGTCCCCAGCAGGACACAAACTGTTTGAGGACAGGGATGGTTTTATTTCTGCCTA
Source organism: Myrmecobius fasciatus (assembly GCA_023553655.1). Lineage (NCBI taxonomy): Eukaryota > Metazoa > Chordata > Mammalia > Dasyuromorphia > Myrmecobiidae > Myrmecobius > Myrmecobius fasciatus. Next base: position 19,795 of record JAJPUD010022780.1, on the reverse strand, counting down.
GTGCCTTAAAAAGGCCTTGCACATAAGAGCTACTGCATTAAAATTGGACAAACTGAATTGACAAAGGAGATATGGACAGAGAGCATCATGTGTGAAAGGGACCCATGTTTTAGATAAGTTCTACGTTAACTGATTCTAGAAACTGTCCACGCTCTGTCCCCTGCTCTAATCCCAAGTGCTGGGGTCAGCTCTGAGAACTACTTTGTAGAGAGTGCACCTAGAAGAGGTGAGGAAAAGGGACATTAGCTTGCCTCAAAGTGGGGATTTTTAACATTGTTTTGTTTTGTCTTGTATTCTTGTGCATTTTGGCAAAGCCCAGAGATCATCTCTTTTATGAATTTTTTTTTTTTAAAGCAGGATGTCAATTTATTCACTGGTCTGGGAGGGATATGATTTTCAAGGTATCAGAATTCTTGGATCAACTAGCCAGTGAGATCTATTTCTGGCAGTGAGCTATTTATGAATGTTTTTAAATAACAGAAGGAAAAGCAACATTTCCATTAGAGATTAGTGAAGATAAAAAGTGGCATTTTTTCCCCATCCAAATCAAAGACCTCTGAAATCTATGCATGGAATCCAAGTAAAAGACCTATCTTACAGGGTATATGACATATCTCAGAGGGCTGCCACGCAGAATATGGATCAGAGTCAATGGGCAGAAATGAAGGCAGATTTTGGCTTAATATAAGGGAGAACTGTGCAAAAAGGACTCCACTGCCTCAAAAAATAATTTCCTTGTCATTGGAGGTATTTCAGAGACCAAGATGGCTGGGCTCAGGATATTTGAGAGGATTCTTATGTAGAAGCAGAGAACCTCTGGTCACAGTCACATGGTCTACATGAAGCTGATTTATACCTGCCTGGTATTACATTTTGATTTTATTTTCATTAAATCTCTTTGTGTTTTTGAGGAAGAGTTCTGAAGTCTAGGAGTAATTCCCAGTCTGTTAGTTTTCCTACAAGTGATATGCACAGGTACAAGAAGAAATAGTTCTAATAAAGTATAGATCTTTCCAGGGATCTATCCCCCCTTCACCCACTGATGTGGGTGTTTCTCCAGAGCCTTGCCCTTTCCAAAGGGGGTATATTATGTGAAGCTCCTGGACATCATCTGGTGCCATTCTAGTCTCCTCATAACCTCCCCTTTCTGTGAATCCATTTCCTGGAAAGTCTATTTGAAGGCACTTTCAGGTGCTCAATTCACTTTTCTTTGGGTCACCCACAATGTGGATTTCTCATAAAAACAGAGTCACAAGCACTGTAGTCCAACCTTTCCTTCTGTTTCCTCTTGGGCCCATCGGCAGCACCTACAGAACACACCTAAACAAAGTCCCAATGCACAGTGGCTTAATCCACAAGAACTCAAGCCCCCTGCTACAAGCTTGTCATTTTCCTTGCATGGCACAGAAATGCTTGCTTACTGACTGATTAGCACATTCTTGAAAATACATCACCTCTTCTTCTACCGACTGATATTCCTTGTCGTCCGGAGCAAGGTCTAACAGGATCGTTCCCTGATTAACACAGTGAAAAGTCAAATAAGGATTGGTGCCTACAAAGGGAAAAGAAACAGAGACCGTCACTGTTCTGATACCACCAGACCTCATTTTTTAGGCAAAACCCAACATGTTAAGTAAAAATACCCCAAAAAACCAAAAGCCACACCCCAAATACCTAGAAAAAACAACTCAGGCCATGAACAGCCCAATGTGTGAACCCCCAGCAAGATAAGACAGAGCAAGTGCCTTACAATGAAGTGTGGATAGGGTTCAATTACTGATGTTGTTTGGTTTATAAAGTCAGGAGAAATTGTCTGACAATGCAGCTTAGAAAAATGACTATCCCCATTAATCACTAATACTAGGGAAAAAAACCTGTTTTTAAAATTCTGCAGGTCAGTCCCTTTGGTCCTTCCCCCACCCTTAGCCTCATGAAACCCAAAATAATACTTTCTATAAGCACTCTATATCTGCCTCCCAGGGGATATGTCCTTGGCTCTGACTATGCTCTCCTGGCCTCTTGGTGTGGGTCACTCTCAATGGTCAACAATATACAATGGTCCAAAGTCCTCTCACTTTCCAGCTTTTGGTTATGATAAATTACTTCTCTGGCTATAATCCCACTCATGGAGTCTCTGGTCAAAGGGTATGTAACTTTTCCTAAAGACAGAGTCTCATCATGTTCTCTAGAACACTGATCCAGTAGGGAAGGAGAATGCCTCATTTCCTATCTTTTACCATCTTTGTTTATTTCATGTCTGCAAAGGGATACCACGTGGCTGTTTTAAATTATATTTTTCTGATTATCAGTAATTTTGAACCACTGTTCAGGCAGATATGGGTAGTATTCGTTTTTTGTCTCTGTTCATATCCTTTGACCACTCGTCTCTCCGGAACAGAATTGACTGATCACTCCTCAGATATCTGATCATTTTCTTTTATTTCCTCTCCATTTGGTGTGTACTCACTGAAAACGCTGCCAACTGTGCTGCTTCCTCCTTCGCTAGCTAGCTGGCTGGTACACTCACTCCTCTGATCGGGATGAGGTAATGGGAAGAGGGCTAGATTTGAAGTCAAAGGACCTGGGTGCGAATCCCAGCTCTGCCACTTCTTGGTAGACCTTGGGTAAGTCACTTTCACCCTCTGGGCCTCAGTTTCCTCATCTGTAAAATGAAGAGGCCTCTGAGGTCCCTTCTAGCTCTAGAACATGGATGATATGACCCTACCATTACAATGAGACACCAGAGAAAGGCTGAACAAGACTGAAAACGACCCAGACCAGGTAATCAGTCCCCAGGTGCTGGCACTAAGGAGAAGCTGGGGCCTGTGCCTTCTTCATTCACGGCAGTGACCTGTCAGGGGTCGAGTTCCTGAACTTGAGGCTGCAGGGAGATGCAGGGAACCCACAGCCCAGGGGACAATCCAACCTGAGGCCCTCTAAATCCCCCAAGCCATTCTGTGCAGGAAGACCCATCCTTGCACGGTGTGTCTCAGGGTCTGCGATACAGGCGCTAGGACTAGAGAGCGGCGTCTCCGAGGTCACACATCTCATCTTTCACTTTAGAGAGGAGGGGACTCAGGCCCGGAGCAGGGAAGGGATTTGCCCAAGGTCATACAAGGGGCAAGTGGCAGAGCCGGAACTTGAACCCTGGTCCTCAGACTCCAAACCCAGGGGTCTTTCCAGTGCACCATGCTAACATGAGTTATGCAACAGAAAAGAGCTAAGGTTTCTCAACAACTGGTGGAGAAGAGGTTTCAGAGTCCCAGGAGGGGACCACACGCCTCCACTTCTAGACGAGGTCACACAGGTCAGAAGCGTCGGAGCCCTTGGCCGGACCCCGAGCCCCAGTCAGTGAGCTTCCCCTGTGCTGTGTCGGCCCACCCCAGGTGCTCTGCTGGGCCCTGATGCCATTTCCTAGATGAGAGAGCTATCTCCCACCGGCAGCTTTGGGGTGCGGGATCCTGAGCCTCGAGTTAGGGAGAAAGGCTTGACAGAGTTTCAGCACAGCCTCAGACCCTGACTCAGCTGGGTGACCCTTGCATGTCACTTCTCCCCCATGTTCTCTAAGGCTGGAAAAGCACTGTCCAAGTGCCAAATCACAAGATCCTCCTAAGAGAGCCCTGGCAGAGGTGAAGCCATGTGCTCAGGGAGTCACCTAGCTAGTCTGCATCTGAGGCTGGAGTTTAACTCCAGTCTTCCTGACTTTAAATCCAATACTAATCATAAGAGACTCAGTTACAGGAAAATAATTTTCTAGTTTGCTCCCCCTACCTCCACCCCTTTCTGTTTCTTCCCCTGGGAACCATCATCAAATCAAGTCACTGCTTCTGGAAAGGGGGTAGTAACTGACTCTGTGATTTCCCTGAACAAAACAGCAATTCAGGGCCAGCAACCTCCATGAGAATGTGAGCTCCTTAAGCGCAGGGGTTGTCTCGCTTCTGTATTTGTGTCCCCACTGTTCTGTGTCCTCCATGGTTTCTGCAGCACAGGGCTGGGCACAGATTAAGTATTTAATGAATGATTTCTCCACTAATTCTTCAGTAATAAAAACAAAAATTATGCCATAGGTTCTTGGCATTCATACTTCATAAATATCTTACCTTGCTGCCCTCCTAAAAGTCTTTCCACCCCCTTGATTAATTTGTGACGATGCCCATATGCATTGATGCCTATTTCTTTCAACTCTTCATGACCCATATCTGCCAAAACATCTAGGGTTATCTGAAAAGTTGAAATAAAAATTAGTAGTTAGGACTTCACCAGTTATTTAGGATACACCAGAACTTTAGGGTCTATGGTTGATAATTGTTCCCACAAATGTTCCCATTTTTTTCTGAATTCACTCCTTTTAAAAAATGCACTGAAATATATCAAATCTAGACGATCATTTTTTCTTCAACTAACCTTGAATTAAAAAATGAATATGCCCAATTAGAGTACAAAGGAGCCCCAGCCAGAAAGTCAAGCTCACTTTGGGAGAAGGATAGTGGGGGAAGATTCAAAGCACACACACCACTTCAGTCCAGATCCACATGTCATGGCAGACCAATCAATCAATGAGACTTTAGATTGCCTCCACAGTAAGTGTGTCACCAACTAGTGGGCCAAGAGCTCCCCATGTTACTCTTTCACCAGATCACATCTAGGAAATGACATGAGCAAAGCCAACATAGGTCTAGATGAAGATGACCAGTAAGAACGATTTAAACTATGACCATTAGGAGAAGCTGGTGAAACCAGCATGAAAGGATGCAAGTTAGAGAGAAATTATTTCTGTTCAAGAGCTACCTGATAATCAGAACTATCTAAAACTGGAAAGAACTGCCTTGTAAGGAGGGGTTGTCTGCTGGGAAAGAAGTGAACTACTAGTTGGTTATTTCAGAGGGAGTTGAGCCAGTGAAATGCTATATCTGGAGCCACAGTGTGAGGGGCTCAAAAGGCAGTGGAGGCAGCATATAGAGATGGCTCCTTCTAAGCTCCTATCTCTTCATTATAGCAAGGACTCTCTTTTACTGATCGACTTTCTGTTTCTACTGGCATTTCTGCACTCTCCCCAGCCTTTCCCTCAAAAATGTCCTTTTCCCCTCACCTCCTTTCATCTGGTGGTTTCTTGTTGTGATGAGAGCTGGGTTCCCTTAGCCATCATGTAGGAAGCACAGCACAAGGAGCTCCTTATTCCTTTCCCTTTCTTTAAGCCATAATTTATGAAGCTGCTAAAGTAATTAGCTAAGGTTGTTCAAGACCACTGCTTTGTAATAAAAAAGCAAAGGAGAACTTCTAGAATATGCCATTTCAAAAATAGATTTGTTAATACTCTCCAAATAAAATATCCTGCAAAACTGAGCTGATTACCAAGAAAAAAGATAATAAAAGAACTTAGAGGCATTTCTCTAAAGGAAACCAGGTAAGACAAAAGAAACAATAGATAAAAGCATACAGCAAGAAAAGATTAAGCAATGAAAATCAATTTAATGCTTTCATACTTCTAGGGTAACACAAGGCTATTAAAAATTTTTTTTTAAATTCTTCTACTCTTTGAAGACCATAACAAAGAACATTAAAATGACCAAATTTCAAAGAGATTCAAAAGAATCAGATGGAGAGCATAAAGATTAATTAATATTTCATGGCACATTGATTCCTTTAAGCATGTCTTCAGAGTTCAAACTTATTCTTTCCTAAGGTGCTGAAGTATATTTGCAAATGTCATCATGAAACTCTTCCCCCACCCTTTTTGTTCTCGAGACAATTGGGGTTAAATGAATTATCCAGGATTAACATAGCTAGATAGTGTTAAATGTCTGAAGTTGAATTTGAATTTAAGTCCTCCTGACTTCAGGGCCCGCACTCTATCCATGGCACCATCTAGTTGCCCCATGAAATCCCTTTCATTCACTTTTAATAAAATCATGAAGAGGACAGATGCAAGAAGACTAGAGAAAGAAAACTCTCTAGATGTCCAAAAAAGGAAGGAAAGCTAAGAGTTGGTGAACCTGATACACCTAATTACCCTATCAATAATGTAGGCTGAAGGAAGTGTAAATCAGCAGGAATTTGAGAAAGATCGAGATGTGATTCTGGCCTGGTTTTCATGTGAAAGTGTCAAGACAACACAAGCAATTATTCAGGACATTCTTGTGACAAGATGGAGAACCGAGATTCATTTAGAAGGACATATTACTGGTTAGTTAGTATCTTATACTAGAGCCTTACTCCAGTACACTATCACAGCTGGGAGATGACTCACAAATTCTCTGGGTAAGTACCAAGCTGGCATATAGGCTAATCATACCCAGCCTATGTATGCATGGTTCAATTTAGGACTCTTCATCACCAGAAGACCTGACTGCAAGCCATAGCAAGCAACATCCACTGCCTACTAAAAGGCTGAGGAGGGTTGATAGCATACTAGTTGAGAGAAGACCCCACACATAATGAAATCATAGTTCTTCTCTCACAGTTATCAATTGATCTTAAGAAGTTCCCTACTGGTGCTGTGCTTCAAAAGACTCTTTCTATGACATCTTCCTCAGAGGTATATCTGTGCTAATGGGTCAAGTTCCGGGTACCACACCTTTCAGAAAGAGCACTGTTGAATGAATGCATTTGGAAGAAGCTAATGAGAAGGCTGGTGAGGTGACTTTGTATGGTGTCACAAAAAGGGGCCCTCAGAAGGGATCATCTCATCTTCCTGATTTCTAAATACATTTGCTGACATTTTAAAGCAAAATAGAATCTGCCTGTCTGATAATTGTGGAAATTAGTTTATATAGAAAGTTGCTTGAATCCCATTAACTTGCTTTAGTATTTTGCTTGTAGAGAATGATTGGAAATCCAAAATCAAAGAAGAGGCCATCTCTGGAATGAGCACACAGGAGGAATAATTCTCTATCAAACTCTACATTGCACTGTTGAAAAAGATCCTTCTTACCTGTTCCGTTTCAAATATATCCCGGAGGTGTTCAAGACCCAGGCTTTTGAGGAACTGGCTGATATTCATGTCAAGACCTGTCACTGTAACAACACAAATGTAGGAAAGTCTCTTAGCAAGGATTCTGACCATTTCAAACAAATATTGCAGTTTCATTCTTAATTGTGGAATCTGGACACTTTGGGCTGCATTATCCACATAGTCACAGTGGATTCTAACAGGCTCTATGGAACTAAACCCATATAAAAGTTTCCATGGAAAATTCTTCAGCTATAAATGGTAATGATGGGTGTGTGTGTACATTCACTTTTATCTATAACTAATAGTTTTTACATCATGCAGGCAAATACAAATTTCATAATTGGTTTAGATTCATACTTCTGATGCTGTACTCTGCCTCCCCCCCCCAAAAAAAAAATTACTGAAATCCTTTCTGAGCTAAATTTAAACAGCAAGGATTGCTTAGTAAGTCAATGAACTAACACCACTGGTCTCTGAATTATTAGAAGAGAGATATAACTAAGAAAAATAATTTCTAAGAGACTTAACAGCTGAAGATGTTCAGGAAGCAGCTTATTATTACCTTATTAGATACGTACTATATGCAGCTATTTTCCACAATCAGGCCATCTTCAAGTGACCTTTCCACAATTCTCACCAGGAAAATAGGGATCTCTATGCTTATAATATCATTCATGCCATTTTCACAAGTGCCCACCCCCCATGACAACTTACCTTCCCCTTCTTTCCTTTGAGCCCCTGCTGCTCCATCCCCAGCATTAGAAGTCCCTCCTACTGCTAATTCTGCCAAGGGACCAGCAAGGTTGTCTAGGCTGCTTGCAGCAGAAAGACAAGATGGGGTGGAGGCTGGAGAGATGAGAGAGGCACTCACAACAGTAGCTTGAGGCTTGAAACATGTCGGCAAAGCCTCCGGAGGCATGGCATCAATCAGCAAAGCCCGGATGTCATCAGCCTATAAAAAAATGGACATCCAAGATTTCAGAAGCCTCTTTTTTTTCCCTCAGCAGGACACTACTTCTGGCTAGGGTCTGGACCAAAATCTGCTCTCACTTGCCTCCCCTTGATTTCTTTTTATTTCTGACTCTTCCTTCACCAGTTTGTTTCAGTGGAAGAGCTGCTTTTGTGGAGAAGTTCTCCAGGTGATCTTGATGATCATTACAGATTTCAAGGACTGGACCTTCACTTTTTTCACTGGATGGTTAAAACCACTCACAACTATCAATTTTTTCCCCCCAAAAGCAGGCACATATGATAATTTTGTAGTTTCAATTTAAGTTTTAATATCATTAAAACTAGATGTTTGAACACAAGCTTTTCCATTTGGTTTGTTTCTTTGTTAAACTGAAGAAGAAATATGGTTTCAAAGACCATTGTTTTGATTTAATCTTTCAGGTCAACATCCATGAAGATCCACGAACTGCAGAGTGAATATGATGAATTAGTATGCATGGAGAATAGTATATTTTGGTCAAATCAAGATTCATTGGAAGACTTTCAATAGAAAACTTTTAAAAATTTACTTGTTTAAAATGTTTAACACCTGAGTGTACTTTCCTGCCTTAGTAAAAATATAGGTTACCAAAACTAATCTTGCCCTTTTTTAATGTCTACAGATTTTAGCATGGGTCAGTGTCAGTGATGTGACTTTCCCAAATCATCAATGTTATGTTGTAAATACATATTTATGGGAAATGACAATGAATGTTGTAAGAATTGTGGAAACCAAACTGATACCATTTTGAGACTTGGATTTCATTTTTTTTACAGGCCCATCCCCTCACTCCAACTCCTAGCTATGGGAACTGAATGACATCCCATTTCACATCTGATGAAATCCCAAAACTTGCTCTATCTTCCCAATTTAGGAAGTCTATAATCCTTCCTACAATAAGAAATCAGATTACTTAATGTCACATCCTGATGTACTTATCTGTATGCATTATATGTTATATTCACATAATGTAAAAAATTTATACAAAATCTTTATTGTATCCTCCAGTGCCTGATGGGGGATGCTGGCTCCAATTTGTGGTTCAACTGTACACACTGCTAATCAGTATATGCTTAGAAGTCAAACCTTTGTTGCCTCAGTTATAGCAAATTTCACTTACCACAATGTATACTGATACATGATACAGGCCATAAATTGGTATTTTTAAGGGGGAAAAATTGTAGCCTCTTTTGTAATTTTTTATTAGATATTCAAGTTCTATAAAAATTCTAATAGTTAAACTAAAAGTTCTAATTATCAATATTGATCATAGGTTTACTGTTCTTACCAACAAATTTTATGTTAACCAAAAAATGATCCAAGGAATTTGGTCTCTCTTCTAAATTACCACTATTAAAAACAATAACAACAACAAACCTATATAATGCACAATGCTTGGATTGTGGACCTCCAGAAACCCCCAAATAAAGAGAGACAATTTGAGACTTTGAAGTGGGTAGAGTCCTGCGCCCTGATCAGATTTGAGGCTCTAGATTAGACTCCTGGAAAATCACTTTGCCTCTTATAGATCTGAGTTTTCTCCTTTGTAAAGCAAGGGACCTGGACTTTGATCTCTGAGGTCCCTTCCAATTCTTAACTAGATGACCCAGTGAAACCTGAACTTGCCGTTGCAAGGTCTAAAGGAGTCTGCCCTTCTTGGTTCTTCATGGTTGGATCTGCACCATGGGCTAGAAGCAGGGCACACAACTGTGTTCTTCCTTTCTGAGCTGCTTCATGTAACGGAGTGAAGGCCCATTTATCTGTAGCATTCACACATGTATTGTATTTGATCAACAACGCTGCAATGTCCACATGCTGCAAAGACAAAAGTAATGAAACCAGTGACAATCAAGGACACCTGGCCTTGATCAGCATCTTAGTGTATGTCATCTTTCCCTCAACCTCCTGATTCATATTTTGGACTCTGTTCTTTCCTTACCATCTTCTGCTCTCCTCAATGGACTCTAGCCCTTTTCCTTTCTAACATACTCAGGCCTCTCTCATCTTCAGTCTATTCCCTCACCTACAAATTTGACCTACCAATGACATCTTGTCCATCATTTCTTTCTTTTGAAGCCAGAACATTTTGAAGGTATTACTTGTAACACAAAAAGGACAGCATTTGAAAGTTGAAGGGATCTCGACTTTCTATGAAAAGAGTCCTCACTAACATATAAGCGGTTGCCCAAAGAACTCTAAGGAGGGCTGACTCACTCCTCAAGATAGGCCTTTCTACTTACTGGCACCCACTACTCCTGACTCTGCCCTCTGGGATCAAATAGAATAAAGGGAACGCCCTTTTCACATGTTAATCCTTGAAATGAGCCAACTGTCCTACCGTGAGTTCATGAGCTCTGCTTCTCATACACACTCCAGCTTTCTGTAGCTGAATCACACAAAATCTTGGGAGTTAAAAAAGGTCAGTGCCTTGAATTCACACCAGAACGAGAATATCCCCTAGTATGACCAAAAGGAATCCTCATGCAGCCTTAGACAAAGTCCTCAAACCTCAGAAAGCAGCCCCATCACACTTTGGGAGAACTAACTGGCAGTTTTCCTTTTTATCAAGCCTATTTTGGGCTCTGGCCCTTCACTAAGACACCAGGGACCCTTCAGGTACATTTTATCACCTGCCCTGCTGCTGCCTGCCTCATCCCAATAGAAGACAAACTCCTGGTCTTGGTCCTGCAGAGACCACAGCCCACCTCCCTACCTAGGCAAAGTAGCCCCATTCCTCTGTCTAGCCAGCTGTTGCCTGTGCTTCATCCTACCTAGCTTACCCTGCAGGGGCATCCTGATATCTATAGGCAAACAACCTTCACCTTGGTTTTCACCTTTTGCTTAGGCAAAAAAAAGTCAAACCGGTACCATTGCTGCTAAAAGACAGAGTGCAATGATCTAGGGCCTCTTTCTGCATCAATACTTCTGAAGTATCTGTGGGGTCCTTATAGTAGAATGAATGCCAAATCCTTGAGAAGAACTTGCCTATATATCCTCTGCTCTTATCTCAGTGCCTAGAACATAGTAGGGACTTAATAAAGCCCTATAATTTACTATTTTCCTCTGCCCTCTATTATTCCAAATGATTTTCATCCAGGTGTTCACTAGTACTTACTACATACATCTTCCCTACAAAACACTGCATTGCCCACCAGCAGTCAGAGGACAGGTTGTGTTGCCATAACTACGTTCATGTAACCTTGAATGGAACAAGTCTTGGCCATCTGCATTCTCTCCCCATTTACTGGCTGCTTCCTCCAACTGCTTACAAATCTGCCTGTTTCTCCATCTTCAAAACAAATATACTACCCTATTTGATTCATCTATCTCTGCCAGCTATTGTCCTGTATCTCTATAGGTGCCTCTACTTCTTTCCTCTCATTCTGTTCTTAAATCTGAAGTCTGTTTTCCAACTTAATCATTCAAACAAAAACTGCTTTCCCATCTAATGGCCTTTTCTCATCATTCTCAACCTCTTTGCAGCCTATGACATTATTACCAACTCTTGGACACTAATTTTTCATGGCACTTCTCTATCCTGGCTCTTCCTACCCCTCTGAATGCTCCTTTCTCAGGCTCCTTTGTTGGATCCCACTTACTAACTCAATGTCTTGAGCTCTTTTCTCCCTTTATGTACTATTTCACTTGGTGATTTCATCAGCTACCCTGGATTTGATATCACCTCTATGCTGATGATTCTCAGATCTATGTATTCAGTTCTAATATCTTTGCTGACTTTTATCTCTGTCTATTGGATGCCCTGAAGACATCTGACACTCATTATGTCCAAAACTCAATTCATTATCTTACACCTTCAAACTCATCCTCCTTCCAAACTTCTGTGCCAACTTTCTAATCACAACAGTTTAGGTATCATCTTCAAACTCCCCATACTCTATCAACTGCTCAGATCCAATTAGTTTTAAAGCAATTTTCAGCTTTGCAACATGCCTTCCATATGTCTATCCCCTTCTCTACACAGATGGTATCATGACCCTGATGCAGGCTTGTATTCCTGCCTATATTATTGCAATAGCTGCTGGTTGGTCTCTACCTCAGATCTTTGTCTACTCACATCTATCCTCCACTCAGCTGTCAAACTGATTTTCTTAAAGCCTAGGCCTTACTATGTTATACCCTTTATCCTCCTACAGAAATAAGAACTAGTATTACTATTTTGTCCTCTTATAAACTAATAAAATTTGCATTCCTAACTTCTCAGTGGTAAGATAGGAAAGATGATATGATATGCTCTATTTCAGTGGAACAGGAAAAGGTAGGATATAAATGCAAGGTTTTACTGTCATCTCATCCTGTTATCTCATTCCTACACCTGCCAGGAATGATTTTTCTTATTAAGGTGAATCTAGTCTATTGCTCTGTATAGATTCTATCCTGGTCAGATGTAATAGCTATATCAAGTTGCCAGGTATTACAAAAAAGGTACCTATAATATCGAAGAGGAAAAGATGCATTTCAGTTTCAGGTAATTTCTTTCTTTCTTCTTTCCCCCTCTCTCCCCCCTCTCCTCTTCTCTCCTCCTCTCTCCCTCTCACCTCCTCTTTTTTCTTCTCTCCCCCCTCAGGCAACTGGGGTTAAGTGATTTTCCCAAGGTTACATAGCTAGGAAGTGGTTAAGTGTCTGAGATTAGATTTGAACTCAGGTCCTCCTACTTCAGGGCTGGTGCTTTATTCACTGGGATACCTAGATGCCCCAAGTTTCAGGTAATTTTTAACACTCCAGCTTCCCAATTCATCAACTTTCTCACTCTCACAACCTCCAGTCCTCAGGGATGGAGACACTCCAGAGCTTATCACTATCATTCAGAACTGTGGTACTTCAAGGATCCTAGAACTTTCCCTCTTTCTTCACAATCTTTACTCATTCATTTCTCCTTCTATCTGATCAATTCCTTATCCTCACCATGACTGTAAATCCCTTGTTCTCCTAGTCCACCTCCACTGTCTACTTCATACTTAGCACATATATAGCATATATAAATGTTTATTGGATGGATTGATTAGGCTTAGAAAAACGTCATCAGGTGAAATGAATGAGACAAAAAGATGAGTTGATCATGTAGCAAGATCAAGGGACAAGAGGTAAAGAAGCATCTCTGCAGTGTCAAAAAGAAACACTGGGGTGTGCGGAAAGAAGATGATCCTCTCTGGTGGATGAAGTTAAAGGAAAGGATGGACAAGAGTCAGTCACACATGGACAGAAATGAATGGTGACTATTAATTAGTACAGTGGGAATAACACTGATTTCAAATCAGAATAATCCCCAAATAATGGCCATCTACCTTGTGTCTAGTTTATATAGTGTGACCACAAGCACTGCCTTTTAATCTCTTTTAAAAAAGCAATGACATTTTAGTCATTTTTAAGCTTAATCTAAAATTGTTTTCCATGTCATCTGGGGCAAGTCATTTAACTTTCTTTATAAAATGAGAGGTTGGGCTTAGAGGAACTTTGAGGTTCTTTCTAACTCTGAACTGATCATCTGATTATTTCCTCTCGTTCAGTTGTCTAGTGCAATCATCAATGTCTGTCCAAGATAAACATACTGTTAGACCATCTCCCTTAGGATGTCTAATTATGTATCATAGTATGAATAAATGACACAATTCATTCATTTGGTCTTTAATATGTGAGTTCTTAAGCTAAACTCCTGAAAACTGTGACTGTCCTACAAAGTTAAAGTTCTGAGGCATGATATAACCAGCATAATATCATCTATCTGCGGCTAACATGAACACCAGGGGACCCAGACATTCCTTATATCTTACTGTGAGTTCTTAAGCTAAACTCCTGAAAACTGTGACTGTCCTACAAAGTTAAAGTTCTGAGGCATGATATAACCAGCATAATATCATCTATCTGCGGCTAACATGAACACCAGGGGACCCAGACATTCCTTATAACTTACTTGATGTTCAGGCTTTTAATATATTGTTACTTAATTCTTTGGCTTTCTTTCAAGTAGAGTTCTGAAGATTTACTCTAAAGTACATTTCTCTAGAGAGATGAGCAATGATGATGGCTAACTCTAGAGAAGCCCAAGCAGAGAATCACATAATCAGATGGGCCATTCAAGGAAACCATTTAGCCTAAACCACACAAGAACTCAAATCCTCATCCCAACCTACATGACCAGTTGTTGCCCACACAATAAAAATACTTTGCTTCAAGGCCCCCAATGAAGAAGAATAACTTCCTGCTCAGGAAGCTTTTCTACTTTAATTGGAGGAGGGAGGGGAGGGGAGCTGGAGTGGCTTTCTTCCTCAACTCAAGCCTAAATCTGCCTTTCTGCACCTTCTGATTTAAGGTTCTGAGTTCTGCCTCTGATGTCAATGAGCACTAAGAAGGTGTCAGCTGTGTACCTGGACAAAAGAGAGGAATTTCAGACAAAAAAGAGCTGTTTCAGGTTTCTTACCTTAAATCTTCTCCTCACCAGCAAAAATATCCCTACTTGGTCTATCTGATCCATACATGGTACAATGCTAAGTTCTTTTTCCATGTTAGTTTTTCTTCTTTGTATATTCTCTAATTCAATGCTTCAAATGAGGTTTGGCTCAGAAGGATGATGGTGGAAGTGCTAGTCCCCAAAATTTGGCCATTCTGCCATATACCATGCAAATCCAAGACTGCTTTAGCTGACCTGAAAACCATATCCATTGCTGTTTCATACTGAACTATCAAGCCTCTCAAATGCCAAGACTATGGTTAGATGAATGGTTTTCTAGCTATACAAGCCATTCATAGAAAATAATCACTCTTGGGACCCTAACCATCCCAACAACACAAATCTACCTAAGTACACCATTACTCCATCTTGTCCACAAGACTAACATGTGAAAGACATGAATAGTGATGTCATGTGGTAGGCATGATATATGGTATTTGAGCAAACCATTTAAAGTATTTATTGCCATCTGGTTACCCCATCAAAAACAACAAAAAAACAAACAAACAAACAAAAAAAAACAAATCAGGTAGTTCAGCATGACCTATATTTGATGAAGACACACTTGGTGGGTACTATACTCTTTTTCTACAGGTTTTCTAACTATCTTCTATATGAGGTTCTAGAATATTGCCAGGAATCCAAGTCAAGTTTTCTGGGCCATAAATAGTTTGCCAATTTAGTTATTTCCTTCTCCCTTTCCCCCAAATGGGGCATGTCTCCTCCAGGATCTGCCAAGTTCACAGATATGGCCTAGAAACTTTCTTTTATGTATTTTCCCCAGTAATTAGAACTCCTGACAACAGAAACTGCTCTATCCCAGCAAATGGCACAGGGCGTGGCACGGAATAAATAAAACATGCTCATTCATTCATTCATTCATTCATTCATGGCAAGTTAAAAAGAAAAAACATTTAAGAGCAAGAGAAGTGTAACTGATGCTTGTAAGAGCATAGAATCTGTCTTGTTTTCCATGTGAACTTTGCAGTGTGCATTTAAATACCACTAGAATGCTCCAACTCCAATAATAGCCTGTCTTGACAAAGGAAAAGCCTGACCTTTTAACTCTCTGGGTTTCAATATGACGCCTTCTCACCTTCCTGCTGGCTCAGCACCTATGGCCTCCTTGTTTACCCTAGAATAGTCCTGCAAGGGCCAGCCCTGATTTCCCCTTGCTGAAGGTCTGAGCTGGCCTGTCTTCAATATTTTGCTAGCCTAGTTGCAGACTTTCTGGGGAGATCTTCTCCCCCCACCCCAAGGATATGAGATTTCAGAGTTGTGAGGGACCACTCACCAGAATGTACCTGTACATCAGATCTTAGGGAGCCATCTGGGGCCCTGGATGAAACATCCCATATGTTGGAATAATGCCATCATGGTCTTCCTGACAAGGGCCAAGATGGGGAACTGCTAGCAATCAGTAAGGAGGCATTCATCTCACTGACATGGCCACAACTGATAAGTTATTGGCTTACAAAAGAGAGAGAAACTTTGGGCTTTCATGGATTTTTAGCCTGGCCAACCAGGGTGTATCCACAGTGTGGTAAGGTCACTGGCAATAACTGATGCCTTGATGTTATCCATGATTCGAACTGATAAAGGCTTGGAATAGCTTCCCAATTGAGAAATCATCAAGACAAAAAGTCCAAATTGATTTAGGTATAATCATTATTTCAATCAAAGCCTTCAACAGTTATTTAGTGAGCATTTAAATCCATTCATTCAATACACAGATGCTCAAGGTACAGAGGACTTGGCCTCTAGGGAAGACATGGAGTCCTGAGTCAGGAAAACTCCAGGTCCCAGCCCACAATCAGGTCACATTCTGAAAAGAAAACACACACACACACACACACACACACACACACACACACACACCCCCTTCTTGGTATCCCCCTTGTGTAAGGCAGTTACTGCCACACAGAAAGCAAATTACTGACTGGAAATTTATATGAACAATGATATATTGTCAAATTCTAAATGGGAAAAATCAATCACAGAATATCAAGAGTTGTAATGGGCCTGATAATAAAATAGAGGTGTATTTTTTGCAGAACAACAAATGGCCCACCACAGTCAGCTGGCCTGGCTATCTATGTTGTGGTAAGTGTGGACTTACCTTCCAGAATCTCCCATCCTCGAAACCACAGAGATGAACACTATCAATGCTCCTAGAGAGAGGGTGCCAATCTATTCCCTTAGAGCTCCATTAACATTTTATCACTTTATAAACCAAAGCATTCTTTCCTCCTGGCTATCCACAACTCTCTTATAAGTCATCTCCCTTGATTAGAATGTAAGCTCTCAAGGGCAGAGACCCCTTTGCTTTTGTATCTATAGCTTAAGCACTTAGCCCAACACGACAAATACCCATCCATGTACAAATAAAGACTCAAGTAATGAATGGCAGTGAGGGCTCAGGCTGTGATCTTTTATATACTTACCCCATATGATGCGGCATTATGTAAGGGAATAAGGCCTCCTTTGTCTTGAGCATTAACGTCTGCTCCATGCTCTAAAAGATATTCAGCTACTTCCAGGTTATTATAACCTGCTGTAGAAATAAAAAGGCAAAGACATTAGAGCAAGATTTCACCGGGACAATTAGGAGGGAGATGCATTTAAAGAAAGGAATAAGTGTCTGGACTTTCTGTGTTTATGGTCTCCTGGCACATTCCGTCATTCTGAGACAGGCAGTACTATCAGAGAGTGTAACATCACATATTTCCCCATACAAATAAACTGATCTCTTGCAACCATTCTCTCTTCTACACCAAGATGCACAACATTCTAATGGTCTAACTCAAGCCCCCATCATCTCTCTTCTGGAATCAGTCAACAAAAACCTCTTTTAAAGCATTGAATCACACGCCAGTCACATTATTAAGCAGGGGACAACATATTCAAGACAGACACACAGTAGCTGGAGGGAAATCTTAGGATTGAAGGAAGGTAAGAATAGCTGTGGGGGATAGGTGAAAAGGCCTCCAACAGCTATTTCAGCTAAGGCTTGAAGGCTTTTAAAAAGCAGGGAGAACATCATAGGCATGGGAGAAAAGCCTAACTAAAGACAAAGTGTAGAGAATTCTGTGTAAGAAACAAGAGACTGGAGTAACCTGATCATAAGAGTGCATGCAGCTGAGGTAAAGTGTAAGATTTGCAAAGGAAGAAAGGATCAGGTTACAAAGGTTTAAATGCCAAACATAACTTTCTATTTGATCCTAGAGGTCAAAAGAAATCAGTTGGTATTTATTGAGCAGGGGAGAAGGGTAACATGGGAAGACCTAAAGACCTTTCCTTGAGGAAAATCCCTTTGGCAGCTTAGTGAAAGGTAAAGTGGAAGGTAAATTCACTTCCTATAGAGGAAGTGAATATTTAGATGGAAAAGTTAATCAGGGAGTGTTAAGAGGTTGAAGAGATCAAAAAGAATGAAGACTGAGATTTGCCAAATAAACTTTGGTAACTCTGTAGAGAGCAATTTCAGTGGAGTGATGAAGAGGGAAGCAATCATCAAAACAATCTGGCAGTGATTAAGAAATAAAGTAATGAATCAACGCAACTAATTAGGTACACAAGTAGTAAATGGCCATGGTGATCTAGTATTTGATATCATAAGCATATTAAGGAAGTATGGAAGAAATTATGCGTCAGATCTATAAATAGGGGAAGAGTACATGCTAAGCGGAGAGATATGAATGTCAATCAACACATGCTGTGTTTGCTTTTTTTTTTTCCTTTTTCTTCTGTTTTATTTTTCTTTCTCTTGTGGGTTTTCCCTTTTGTTCTGACTTTTCCAATATGATTCATAAGGAAATGTGTATTAAAATAAATTAATGAACATGTATAACTAGAAAAAATACTATGCTTTGATACACAGTTGCCACAATTCTCTTTCTGAATGTGGATGGCTCCATCACAAGTCTATTGGAATTGTCTTGAATCATCCCATTGTTGAAAAGAGCCAAGTCCATCATAGCTGTTCATCACATAATCTTGTTACTGTGTACAGTGTTTTCTTGGTTCTGATCACTTCACTCAGAATCAGTTCATGTAAGTCTCTCCAAGCCTTTCTGAACTCAGCCTGCTCATCATTTCTTATAGAACAAATAATATTCCATTACATTCATATACCATAATTTATTCAGCCGTTCCCCAACTGATGGGCATCCACTCAATTTCCAGTTCTTTGCCATTATAAAGAGGGCTTCGATAAACATTTTTGCACATGTAAGTTCTTTTCCCTTTTTATGCTCTCTCTGGGATATAAACCTAGTAGAGACACTGATGGATCAAAGGGTATGCACAGTTTGATAGTTCCAAATCACTCTCCAGAATAGTTGGATCAATTCACAACTCCATCAACAATGTATTAAAGTAAAAGAATCAGTTTTTTTTTGTTAATTTGTTTTGTTTTGTTTTTGCCTCCCCCCCCACCCCCCGCTGCTTGTAACTGGGGATACATGTTTTAAAAAAATTTTTTTTTTAACTTTTTATTATTATTATATGCAAAGATAGTTTTCAACATTTACCCTTGAAAAAACCTTGTGTTCCAATTTTTTTCCTTTTCTTCCCCCTAACACTCTCCCCTGCATAGGAAGTAATACAATAGAGATTAAACATGTGTAGTTAGGAAGATGTTTTTTTTTTTGTTTTGTTTTTTTGTTCTGCTTTTTGCTGAGGCAATTGGGGTTAAGTGACTTGCCCAGGGTCACATAGCTAGGAAATGTTAAGTGTCTCAGACCAAATTTGAACTCAGGTCCTCCTGACTTCAGGGCTGGTGCTCTATCCACTGCGCCATCTAGCTGCCCCAGATGATGTTTTTCTGAAAGAGAATGCTTATTTCAACTTTCAGACTGAGTGGGAACAACATAAAATGGAGCAAGACAGTGTCATGAGGATAGAGCCAGAATATGAAAGTGATGAGAAAAGGAAGAGATGGAGATGAAAGTAAGCCTGTTAATTATGGAGCAGATATTCCAGAGGGTTCCATGAAAGGAGTGGGTAATAGATAGGGAGAGGGACATTTTGGAATAGGGTTGAAATAGAAAAAAGCAGCACATAGTAAACAATGGCAAATAGGGCTGGTACTTTGGCATCTGGGGATTTGGAATCACAGGAGAGGGGAAATGAGACCACTAAAGAATGAGCTCATGCAGTTATCACTAGTTAGAATTATGTGGCTGGACTAATCAAGGTCCATCTACATGCTAAAGGGCTGATCATGCCATTTCCCGTGATGGCCCTGGATGGGCCTCCACAGCAAGAAGGAACTGGAGGAAATCTTTGAGTCTACTCATAAGGGATATGGAAAAGGCCTGGAGACCCAAGATGTAGAAATGGAGGTGGAGGTCTTAGGCAGGGCAGGCCCATTCACAGACATGTCAGT
>JAJPUD010022779.1:0-20874 GCA_023553655.1 Myrmecobius fasciatus | reverse complement strand
ATTGGAGAATGGCTTGAATTCTTATATATTTGAGTCAATTCTCTATATATTTTAGAAATGAGGCCTTTATCAGAACCTTTGGATGTAAAAACATTTTCCCAGTTTACTGCTACCCTTCTAATCTTGTCTGCATTCATTTAGAAACATAAAAAGTCTAAGAGAATAAGGAAGATACTCAATTTGAGGGGAATACAAGGAGGAATTTGGTGTCCTGGCAGAAATATATAGACATTTCAAGAACAGGAAGACAGAGGATAGAAGGAAGAGATTGGGTGCTTTCTGGGATTGGGAATAGATAGGAAAAGGAGAATTAAGAGAGAAGTAGAAAACAGGATTGTCAGGTTAGGGATAAAAGGTGAGAATAAAGGATCAGGAAGTTTAAGAATAAGAAATTCTTCTTTGAATGATGGGTGTGACCCTTGAGATAAGGAGTTATAGGTACTAGGGAGGGAATACTCCCAAAATGGGAATAGGGGAAAAATTTAGGTGTGAAAAGAAGAAGAGTAACAGAATGAAGGGAAGTTGGGGAGAGGTGAAAATTGAGTATAGAAAGGTGACTTGGGATCCACAGAAGAAAAAAAACAAACCTTCCTAAGAATCATTATTGTTCAGCAATAAAATAGGCCATTGTATGAGGGTGCAGTATTCCCCTTCTTGGACATGGTATGGATTCTATTATAAGCCTTCTACAATTTCTGTTTTCTCTGAGAAACTATGATTCTGTGTCATCTAAGGTACCCATAATATAAAGCACCATGTCCAGCAAAAGCACAGATGTCTCTCTGGTCAAATTGAGCCCCTTCATTCAAGCTTCTTTTTCTAATCTTTAGCCAACTTCTTCTTTTAAAGGTAATAGTTAAGGAAATTTTCTCAACTTCCCTGTATAACAATCACTAAAGTGTATATTGGTTGTTTGAACTACTCTAAAAGTCTTTTTCCCCCATACACCCAATTCTCCATGGTAGTAGAAAGTCTATGAGAAAGCATTTTTTTTACTGCAGTTGAAACTGGAGGAATGTTTATTGATTTGCCCCCAGGGAACTATAACATCTTACCATTTAAATGAGCATTACTATAATACCACTCATTTCTAGTGTCTGAAATTAAATTGTGTTTTTAGTGGGATGGACTTCTCATGGCTGATAGTTTCATCTGACTTAGTCCTGAGTAAGAGCAGCTTCATTTTATCCCCTTGTGAGATAATAGTTCCTCTTAACAGCAAGGAACACAGAACCTGGGCAACTGGGAAGGTCAAGATGCTTCTATGAAAATTTAAATGGAAGAAGACTTGTCAAAAAATGGCAAATAGGCATGTTTGGATTAAGCAATGAGTTAGTCTTGTAATTGTCCTCTTTGAACCTCTATAATTCCCTCCAGGTCTCTCATCTGTCACTTTACTTTTGTTTCATGCTCTTAGCTGTTAAATGACATATGTACAACTCTGACAAACTTTTAAGTGCTACTGAATTATTTTATCCATTGCCTCCTTCCTGCTCTTCCCTCTTCTGATCCATATCACTAATAAGATTAATTATCCCAATACATATAATACACACAATAAACACACAAATACATATCCTCAGTACACACCTCAAAACCTATGTCCAATTCAAAAACATTTCATGATTCTCTACTGTCTAAAAGATAAATTTAGTGGGACATTCCCAGGTTCTTCGAAATCAGTACCCAGAGTCTAATCTGTTACTTTGTTCAGAGTAGATAGCCAACTACTTCTTTGTTTGTTGATCTAACTTACATTTCAAGTCTTATTTCCTGTCCCACTCCATATCCTTCTTTCTATAAGACTGATCTATTAATTATCCAGCAGATATGCTAAGCAGTTAGTCTAGCACAGAGAATGAAGTTAGGAAGATCGGAGTTCAAATTCAATCTCAGAGGCTTACTAGCAATGTAACCGTGGGCAACAAAGCCACTTAACCTCAGTTTTCTTAATTGTAAAATGGAAATAATATCTTTCTCTTTTCCAAGGGTGTTGTCAGAATCAAGTGAGGTAATATTTGTAAATAGCTTAGCAATTTACCTGGCACAATAGGCACTTAATAAATGCCTTTCCCCCCCCCCCCCCCATTTTCACTTCTGTGCCACTGCAAGTTTTGTATGCTTGGAATGCTGTCCTAACTTTCCCTATACTTAGCCAAATCCTATTTGTTCTTTAATCACATAACTATCTTATAATAATATATATGCACATATATATAATATAATCATAGAATTTTGCCAGTGGCAAAAGTCTATATCTAGGATAAGTGAAAGTTCAAATTCCACCTGTACTACTTACAGCTCTTGTTGCTGTGGACCAAATATTTCACTTTGTTGGGCCGCAGTAATGTCATCTGTGAAATAAGAAGGTTGGACTAAATTATGTCTGAAATCCCTTCCAACTTTAAATCCTGGAATTTCTAAGTCCTTTCTATTCCTTGAAGCTCAAAGGAAGCTCTTCCCACCTCTTAACTATAAAGGGCACTTACCTTATCCACTTCCTAATCAAATACTGCCTTGCATGATTAAATATTTTTACATTGCCTAACTTTTCATTGCTTCCAGGGCCCTTACTTCCAGGTAATTAGTAGGACTCAGCAAATATTTACTAATTGGTGTTAGCATTATCATCAAAACTGTGCATTAAACAAAAGCCCTTTGGTACAATTTGGAAGAATCCCATTCCTTTGCTAAAACACAACTGCTAAAGAAATAATAATAAAATGCACCTGCTTTAACTGAGTTGACCTAGTAAGCTTTTATCCCAGCAAGTTTTAATGGCAAGAAGGAGATGGTACTTGAAAATATTTGGTTCACTTCTCATTACTGTACTTTTGCCTAACCTATGTCCCATGCTTGGAATGCTTTCCTTCCTCATCACCAGCTCTTAGAATGCTTTGCTTATTTCAAGGTTCAGGGCAGGTGCTGTTTCCTCCTGGAAGCCTTTCCTTATCTTTCTAGTTCTCAGTGTTTTCTCCCTCTTCAAATTATCTTGAAATTATTGTATTAGAGCTAAAGAAAGGAGTGGGTACCCTCTATTCCTACTAGCTACTTATCTACCCCAAATCTGTTGTGGTATCAGGATTCCTGGGAACTTTGAGCCTTTGTTTAAGCACATCTTCAAAGCTGAATCCCCTTTAAAAATTGACACAGTTGGGGCAGCTAGGTAGTGCAGTGGATAGAGCACCAGCCCTTAAGTCAGGAAGACCCAAGTTCAAATCTGGTCTCAGACACTTAACATTTCCTAGCTGTGTGACCCTGGGCAAGTCACTTAACCCCAAATGCCTCAGAAAAAAAAAATTGACACAGTTTTATGCTAGAGAGGGAGAAATATTTCATCATCATATAGATTATAAGGAATTCTTAATTCAGAAATGAGCATGCCAAACTGTCAAAAAAGGACTTTAATAAAAATAGAATTCCTAACACTTATTCTGTTTGTAAGGTACACATTATTCCTGTAAAGAGGACTTTTACAATGCTTTATAATTGATACCTTTCCAAAACCCAAGGTACTGCTTGTATGCGAGCACATGAACTCAGTTCCTGTCAGGAAAAGAAAAGAGAGGAAAGGCTGCAAGTTTAGGTCCCCCTCTGCCTTTCAACCCAGCTCTAGGTCAAAATAAATCTAGGCCAGCTAGCAAGGCCAGGAAGGACAGAAGCCTGGAGCTCCTCTGGGACCATCAGAAGGGAAGGGAAGGCAAGAGAAGACCCAGTATTGCCAATATCTTCCACAGCCTGGAATAAAAACAAGTCAGAGCTAATCTGCTAACATCCTACTCTCAGATGAGCCAGCAGGCAAGACAGAGAGTAGGAGAGGTAAGCCAAACCATCCTACTCCCTCCTAGCTGCCCAGAATGGAAAAGGCCTGATGCTGCTCTTGTCAGCCAGTCACTGGGGAAGAGAGAAAGGAGCCAGGTAGAAAGTCTGTCGAAATGAAGAGCCCAAATCCAGAATGTCTGATTATTGCTTTCTGTCAAAATAGGCCACATGTTCAGCCAAGTTCAAGGCTATGTTAACTCCACTTCCAAGTATGACAATGCCCTATTACACTGGAAGATTTTTAAGGAAAAAGTGATTTTGCAACATTATATGAATAGAGAACCATCTCCCTCAATCTATGTGACTCTTTGGGGACCCCATTTCTGGACTGAAAAAGTTCCAACCCATTTGACAATGGAAAGATGCCATCAAGATCCTAAGACCCATTTGGATATTTGCACTCTGTGAATTTGGGTGGAGGCAGTTCAGGTTATTCTACTACCATTCTTCAAAATCCTGTTGGGAAGCAGTCATTAACTATGACTTTGTGAAGGACAATGGAGTTGGAGACATAGCTATAAGGTATCAGCTCTTCATTATGATGTTCCCCCCAAAGTTGGAAAGTCAGATAATTTATTATAAATTATGAGGGATAATTAATCCCGCAACCTAGAGCAGATGTATTTAATCATTTTTGTGTTATGGACTCCTTTGGCAGTCTGGTGTAGCCAATGGATCTTTTACCAGAATAATCTTTCTAAATGAATAAAATAAATAATAATAACTAGCATTTATAGAGTGCTTTAATGTTTACAATGTCCTTTACAAGTTTATCTTATTTTGTCCTTCCAACCATCCCAGGAAATAGAGACTATTATTATCCTCATAATGAGGAAGAAACTGAGATAGTGGCTAAGTGACTTGCCCAGAATCACAGTAAGTATCTGAGGCAGGATTTGAACTCAAATCTACCTGACTCCAGGCCCAGCTCCCTATGTGTGTTACTTAGTTGCCTAAAATAAAATACATGGGATTTCTAAGTAAACCAACATATTAAATAGTTATATACATATATATATGTTATATTGGTGGTGGTGGTCTTTGCTTCTGGAAGAGAATCAATGACATTATGGGGTGATGACTTGTGCATGAATTAGATTTAAGTGAGTCAGAACTTTGCAAAGTCATAACTCTCTCTTCCAGAGTCATAGAAGTCCATTCCCAAGACAAAAGTTGGGATCATAGACAATGGTCTGGCATGCAGTGAGTGACCTCGACCTTTCTAAATTAAGGTGTTTCCCAGGCCTCAGTTTGTCTCAAACAATACCCATTCAATGATTAAAGGCTAGGTAAGAATTGGGGTAAAAAAATGGCCTAATTTACAATCACATAAATATCAACCTAGGAGGGGAATATTCCTCAAAGTTTCCAGCCAGAAGAGAAAACAATTGCTATTTTTACTCATCCTAAGCCACCAAAACCTAAATAATGAGCCCAGGAGGGTTGGGCTGGGGCTATTATTGACTATCCTATAAAAGCCAGAATGATTTGGGTTTAAAGGGTAATTGAGTAGCTCCATTTAGAGCACAAAGGGCTTTTTAAAAGCCTGTTTTTTCAGAGCTATATTTCAAGAAAACATAAAGGAAAACTGTACAAAACAAAAAGTAAACACATATATACACGTTAATACACACATATGTGGGCAATGGAAACTGAATATACACACATACATACACACACTGCTTCAGGCGTCAGAGATAGGAATTGAACATAAAGTTCTTAAAATTGAATTCAAGGCTGACATTTTATCTGCTTTGCTTCTTGGTGCCTTCTACATAATAGGTGTCTCCCATGTCGATCATAGAAAGGAAGGGACCACGAATGATTTAGCCAAGGTT
Organism: Myrmecobius fasciatus; assembly: GCA_023553655.1. NCBI lineage: Eukaryota > Metazoa > Chordata > Mammalia > Dasyuromorphia > Myrmecobiidae > Myrmecobius > Myrmecobius fasciatus. Next base: position 15,214 of record JAJPUD010022779.1, on the reverse strand, counting down.
ACTAAGCCAATTAGTTAGATTCAGATATAGAACTGAGCTCCCATGGCCCAGATGAGGGGTTTGTGCATCTATATCATCCATCAATTTCTTTTTTGAACATAGGAAGAAATGCTTTCCACTGGCTTCCATAAAAGTAAATAGGGTGGAAGCTTGTAAGGATCATACAAGCAACATGGCTTTCATACAAGCCTGCTTTTTTCTGAGCATTAGATAAGTCAGCGTGCAAAAGCATTTTTACATTTCCCAGGGGTTGCTCCTTTCTTTCTCAACGCCCTTTGCAAGATCAGGAGGGACTTTCAGCTTTAATCCTGGCTATAAGCTTATCCAAGCTGTTATTCACCTTTCTTGTGGATGAAAAGCAGTCATATGCTCAGGATTGCAGAGCTGCTCCTTGCTACTGATCTCGTTTGAGTAATTCTATTGTAATCTGCTCCAGAATGTCTCCTTCAAATAAGAAGTTTCAAAATACACTAACATCATACAATGGCAGTTTTGTCAGCTAAAAAAAAAGAGCCTTCCTCTCAAAAAGATAAAAATACAGCTGGAGGTAGACCATACCCACAGCTCTAAGTCAATAGCAATGAATTTACAAAGGCTGTCTTGAGCATATATTCTTTCATCCAGTCACTCAATCAGCATTTAAGTGCTTATTATGTATCAGGTACTACTCTAAGCACCAGGAATACAGTCATAAGTCAAACAGTCTCTGCCCTCAACAAGTTTACTTTCTAATGGGGAATACAACTAAGGAAAAGGATGAAGATTCAATAGTCAGAATTCAATTCAGTTCAGTTCAAGCCAAAAAGCATTTCTATTAAGTGCTTACTTTGGGCAAGAAAGGCAACCAGGTAGGACAGTATATAGAATGCAGGTCCTGGAATCAAGAATCCCTGAGTTAAAATCCAGCCTTAGTCACTTTCTAGCTGTTTGATCCCAGGCAAGTTACTTAACCCTGTTTGCCTCAGTTTCCTCATCTGTAAAATGAGCTGAAGAAGGAAATGGCAAATCCCTCCAGTATCTGTGCTAAGAAAACCCCAAAGGGGGTCATGAAAAGTTGTACATAAATGAAATGACTATACAACAACAACATAGGCAGGGTACTATTCCAGACTCTAGAGTAACAAAGACATTCATCTTTTATTCACTTCCTTTACAAAGTTAGTTCTTCATGCTTGGAATGCACTCCCTCCTAACCTCCACCATTTAGGATCTCTAGCTCCAACCAAAGTTCAGCTCCCTTGCCACCTCCAAAAGAAAGAGCCATTTCCATATTTCCTCAGTTGTTAGTATTCCCCACAAGTTATAGGATCACAAGAGCCTAGGACCAAAAATCTAGAGGTGGAGTTCATTTTAGGGATCATCTAAGCCAAGCCCCTCATGGGACAGATGAGGATACTGAGACCCAAAGTGGTATAGCATCTTGCCCAATGTGGACACAGGTAGTAATGGTATGACCAGGATCTGGTCGTCTGTCCCAAATCTAATTTTCATGCCATTGTTTCATGTTGTGACCCTGTGGGCTGACCTCTTTTCCTGGCTGACTCTTTATTCCCTATACCTAAAAAAATCTATGTCTTATTCCAATCTTGTCCTTTGCTTAGTCTCATAATTTCATGTAGCCTCCCTCCTTGTGAAAGCTAACTTTTGAACTTGTTCCTGGGATCCTATTCTCCTTTCAACTTCTTCAGTGGTTCTGCTATATGTTAAATCCAATATATGTATACGTATTTATACAGCTATCTTGCTGCACAAGAAAAATCAGATCAAGAAGGAAAAAAAACTGAGAAAGAAAACAAAATGCAAGCAAACAACAGAAAGAGTGAAAATGTTATGTTGTAGTCCACATTTTGATCCCTCTCTCTGGGTGTAGATGACTCTCTTCATCACTGAACAACTGGAACTGGTTTGAAACATTTCATTGTTGAAGAGAGCCATGTCCATCAGAATTGATCATCATATAGTCTTGTTGCCATGTACAACGATCTCCTAGTTCTGCTCATTTCACTCAGTATCAGCTCATGCAAGTCTCTCCAAGTCTTTCTGAAATCTTCCTGCTGGTCATTTCTTACAGAACAATAATATTCCATAACATTCATATACCATAATTTATTCAGCCATTCTCCAATTGATGGGCATCCACTCAGTTTCCAGTTTCCAGCCACTATAAAAAGGGCTGCCACAAACATTCTTGCACATGTGGGGCCCTTTCCTTTTTTTAAGATCTCTTTGGGATATAAGCCCAATAGAAACACTGCTTGGTCAAAGGGTATGTACAGTTTGATAACTTTTTGAGCATAGTTCCTAATTGAAGAGCCTTCATTCTAATGGAACATAACAAATCCATACTCTTCATAAGTATATGCAGAACATATATAAAGCGAATAAATTGTTGTTTCTTCATTTTGAAGAGGACCAATGATATCACAGGGATTTCTTGACTTGTGAATTAGATTTAAATGAGGCAGATTTGCCCCAAGTTTTCAGTCTTCATCTTTCTTTCAGGGTCATCAAAGTGGAATGGTGGGACAAAAGTCAAGATGACTGCTGTATCAATGAATAAAAAGTAGAAAGGCAAAGTGACGGTGGATAGCAAACTGGCTTGGGAGCCCTAGAGATCTGAGTTCAAGTTTTGCCTTTAGACATTTAATAGCTGTGTGATCTTTGGTCAATCACTTAAGTTCTCTGCATTCTAGGCAAGTCTACTGCAATAAGTTGCAGAGTTGCTGCTCACTTATATTAATAGTAAGACCTCTCTCACCTGGGAGTTCCCTAGACCACTGAAATCTTGGGTCCAGCCTCTATCCTTAAATACAAGGTAGTTGGGGATGGAAATATTAGTTTGGTTTACCCTAACTCAAAAATGACAACAAACAACAACAAAACCTTGACCATACTATTTTTTTTTAAACTGTTGAAAGTTATCTTTTCTACTTTACTGCCAAACTTTTGGAAGAACAATATGTACTCCTTCCCTCCCTCCATTAAGCACTATGCCTACTTACTCTTCACTACCATGCAATCTAATTTCTGTGCCCACAAGTCTACCCATTCTCTCCAGGGTCACATTGACCTCCTAATTCCCAGTTCCAATGATCTTTGGAAGACCTTGGCATTGTTCTGCAGAATTTGGTACAATTGCCTGTCCCCATCTTCTTGTAACTCTCTTCTTTTTTAATTTCTATGACAGTGCTATCTCTTGATTCTTCTGCTGACCTCTTCAATTGTCTCCTCTGCTGGATCTTTTTTTTCCTCTGGACACTCATAGATGGATATGCCTGGAGGATGTGTCCCTATTCTTTCTCTCTACATTTTCTTTAATGGAGAACTCATCTACCTCAATGCTGATGTGTCCTGACACTTTATGTTTGACTCTGATCCCTTTTTTGGATTTAAGAATCACATCTGAAGTTATATTTTGGACCTCTCTACAAATGCAAAACTGGAACATCAAACTCAATATATCAAATAATTATTTATTAAGAGATTAATACAGGAAATACAATCATATTTACTTAAATGTCCTTTCTCTAATGCTTCCCTTTCTGTTTATGGCACCACCATCCATCCTTCTAATTACTCAAAGTATAAAACTTCAGTCATTTCTGACTTTTCCTTTTCTTTCACTCCATTAATTGTCAATAACTATTAGTTCTACCTTCATAAAAGCTTTTTTATCTATCCTCTCTTTTCCATACACACTGCCTATTTCAGACCTTGTTGTGTCTCATGTAGACTATTATTATGACTTTCCAATTGACTTTCAAACCCCTGGAAAGAGTGCTTTCTAGGCTGATAGTCTTTAAAAAAAGAGCTTCTAGGAGAAAAGTGCTTTCTAGATTGACAGTTTAGAAAAGTTTCTCAAAAAGAGTGCTTTCTAGACTGGTAGTGTAGAAAAAGTATCTAGGAGACAGTGCTTTATAAACTTCATAGTCTAAAAAAGTGTCTAGAAAAGTGCTTTCTAGACTGAAAAGTTTAGAAAAAGAATGTTAGTTTAGAAAAGAATGCAATCTACACTGAACATACAGAAAAGAATACTTTCTAGACTACCTAGAAAAAAGTGTTTTCCAGACTAAGAGTCTAGAAGAGAGCACTTTTAGGGGAGGTTTCTGGGAAGATTGCTCCCACAAACAAAACAAAATTGCACTTCAGGATAAACATAGACCAAGGTAAAACAAATAAGATTTGGAACAGAACAGGCGTCCTCCTAGAACAACTGGAGAAGAATGAAAGACTACAGGACCCTGATATGCAGTATAAACACCTCCAGGTTAGCTCTTCAAAAACAGCAAGTGGGGAATCCTGAAGTTAGCTGGGTTTGGAGATACCCTCAGCCCCGACCATGGGAAAGTGGGGGTTGGATGGGTCTGAGTTTGGAGAAGACTGAGGAAATCTTGGCTGATAAGGAATATCAGGACCAACTGTGCTGTAGAAACTCTGGCATGGATGAGAAGGAAGCAGCACAGCTGGTGAGTACAGAAGCAGCAGGGCAGAGAATCTGCTGGCTGCCAGCACTTGCAAGAGGATGAAGCTTTTGATTTGGGGTTCTAGGTCAGAAAGGAGAGCTGAAGTGAAGCTAGAGGCACCATCCCTTTTCCTTTCCTTCCCCTAGGATTAGAGGTGCTTACACTAATAGTTCTGAAAAAAATTAATGGGCAAAGAAGAAAGAACCCAACTATAGCAATTTACTATGGGAATAGGGAAGACCAAGGTTCATCTTCAGAAGAGGATAGTGAAGTTAAAAAAAAAGCCTCTTCTACTCCAAAAATAATGCTCAATGGCTATCTGCCCAGTTAGAATTTATCCAGGAACTCAAAAAAGACTTCAAAAATCAAATGAGAGGGGCAGCTAGGTGGCACAGTGGATAGAGCACCAGCCCTGAAGTCAGGAGAACCTGAGTTCAAATCTAATCTCAGATACTTAACATTCCCTAGCTGTGTGACCCTGGGCAAGTCACTTAACCCCAATTGCCTCAGCAAAAAGCAAAAAAAAAATCAAATGAGAGAGATTAAGGAAAAAACTAAAAAAAAATAACCATTCAAGAAAAATAATCATTTAAAAAAAGTTAAATAACTAGGAAAGGAAATATAGAGACTTAAAGAAGAAAACTGTTCTTTGAATTGGGCAAGAGGAAACAGTGAAACTATGAGAGAATAAAAAATTACAAAATAAAATATAAAAAAATGAAAAAATAAAAAAAAAGATGTGAAACATAAGAAAAACAAAAGATCTGGAGAACAGGTCAAGAAGAAAAAAATATAAGAATAATTGGACTACCTGAAAACTATAACCAAAAAAGTACCTTAACACAATGCAAGAAACAATCAAAGAAAATTGTCCTGGAGTGATAGAAAGAGGGTGAATGTAGAAACAGAAAAAATAATAATATATATTGACAATCAAAATAAGTAGGCCTGTGGCCAAAAATATTATATCCAGCGAAACTAACCATAATATTGAACATTAAAAACAATGCACATTTGGAGCAGCTATGTGGAGCACCAGCCCTGAATTCAGGAGGACCTGAGTTCAAATCTTGTCTCAGCCACTTAACACTTCCCAGCTGTGTGACCCTGGGCAAGTCACTTAATCCTAATTGCCTCAGCAAAAATAAATAAATAAATAAAATTGCACATTCATTAAACTTACAAATGTTCAGGACTTTGTTTCAACCAAATCTGAGCTTGATAGGAAATTTAAAGCCAACATCAAAGATTAATTTCAAAGGACTTTACAAGAACAATTTTTTTTTTCATGGAAATGTATAGCAGATATTTAAGATTGACATCAGTAATTGGGTATCTCAAAAGAAAGACTGGGACAAAGCTAATTATGATCTGACTCTTAAAAGCAAAATTGTCTAGGAAAAGATAAAAAAAGTAATTATGCTATATAAATGAGATGCAGAAGAAGAACTGACACAAAGGCATTAGTGTGGGGAGGATGGCTAGTAATTCTGAAAACCTACTCACATCAGGAATAGGTTAAATAGGGAATTATAAATATAGACCATGAAGAGTAAAACCTTTAAGAAATAAAGGGGGAAGGAATAGAGTAAAGTGGGGCCCAGAGGGTTAATTTTGTTTTTTTTTTTATTAAAGCTTTTTATTTGCAAAACATATGCATGGGTAATTTTTCAACACTGACTCTTGCAAAACCTTCTGTTCCAAATTTTCCCCTCCTTCACTCCACCCCCTCCCCTAGATGGGGTTATATTAAATATGTTAAAATATATGGTAAATCCAATATATGTATACATATTTATACAGTTATCTTGTTGCACAAGAAAAATTGGATCAAAAAGGGAAAAAAAACTGAGAAAGAAAACAAAATGCAAGCAAATAACAACAGAGAGAGTGAGAATGCTATGTTGTGGTCCACACTCAGTTCCCATGGTACTCTCTCTGGGTACTCTCATCTGTAGATGGCTCTCTTCATCACTGAACAATTGGAATTGGTCTGAATTACCTCATTGTTGAAGAGAGCCACATCCATCAGAATTGATCATCATATAATATTGTTGTTGCTGTGTATATTGATCTCCTGGTTCTGCTGATTTCACTCAGCATCAGTTCATGTAAGTCTCTCCAGGCCTCTCTGAAATTATCCTCCTGGTCATTTCTTAGAGAACAATAATATTCCATAACATTCATATATCATAATTTATTCAGCCATTCTCCAATTGATGGACATCCAATCAGTTTTCAGTTTCTTACACTACAAAAAGGGCTGCCACAAACATTTTTTGCACACGTGGGGCCCTTTCCCTCAGATAGGCATTTTAATTGATGAAAGTAAGATAAGGTTTGTAGATTAATGGAAATGAGATAAAGGGAGAGGAAAAAAGTGGGGAAAAAAGATAAGGGAGGGATCTGTGTGTAAGAGGGGAAATTAAGTAATACCTAGGTAAATTAAGGAGTAGAATTAAAGTAGAAGAGTCAGCAAGGGTAGGAAACAAAAGATATACAAAAAAAAATACAAGGATTAGGAGTAGAATTCATTAGTAAAAAAAAAAGTAGGCTTAGTAATCATTTATCTCAGAGTCAAACCTAAAGATTTAATCAAGAGAGAAATCTAAATTACATGTCAGTTATATTAATATTGTCTTAGATGCATGTCTACATATATATAAATGCATATGTATATGTGTGTACATATGCATGTAGATATATGTATGTATGTGTATAGATATATTTATTTATGTGAAAAAAATATATATGTAAATATATCTGTGCTTAGCTATAGCCTACTTGGAAGAGTTGGAGGGGATAAAAGGGGAAAAAAGAATAAAGAAAGTTCACAGAAGAGAACAAAAGAATAATCAATAAGGAAGCAAAGATAATATGGATGGTCATGAATGTATATCTTCTATTATTACATATACTTTTATGAATTGGAAAGTTATTGTTATATATTTTAAATCCTCCCTGATGTTCTGCTAGGCACAAGACAATGTTTTGTTTCATTTATTTTCCTTTTCTTTCTTTTTTTTAAAATTTGTTTTTTTTCCCCCTTATTTTGTATTTAGTTTTAAAGAAAGAAAAAAGAAGAGTGCTTTCGGGGCAGCTAGTTGGCACAGTGGATAGAGCATCAATCTTGATGTAAGGAGAACCTGAGTTCAAATCTGGTCTCAGACACTTCCTAGCTGTATGACCCTGCCCAAATAACTAAACCAAAATCCCCTCCGAAAAAAAAAAAAAAAAAAAAAAAAAAAAAAAAAAAAAGAGTGCTTTCTAGACTAACCATCTAGAAAAGGAGTTTTTAGAATGAGAATCTAGAAAACAGAGCTTTCTAGACTGAGGGTCTAAGAGTCTAGAAAAGTATCTAGAAAAGAGTGCTTTGCAGACTGGCAATCTAGGAAAGAGTCTAGAACTCTCTCCCCTTTACAATCCCCCCTTCTCACAGCTGTTCAAGTAACATTCCTAATATATCTGAATGTCTTGTCACTCTTTTGCACACAAATCTTTGGTGGCTCCCCTTGATAAAATACAAACCTTTTAGTTGCATTCAAGCCCCTCCATGACCCGATTTTAACCTACAGGTCTTATTTTATACTATTTTCCTTCACTTTTGTTGTGGTTGGTCATTTCAATTGGGTCTGCCCCTTGGTGATTCCATCTGGGGTTTTCTTGACTGGAAACTACTGGAGTTGTTTGCCATTTCCTTCTCTAGTTCATTTTACAGATGAGGAAACTGAGGCCAACAGGGTTAAGTGACTTGCTCAGGGTTACACAGCTAATAAGTGTCTGAGACCAGGTTTGAATTCATAAAGATGAGTCTTTCTGACTCCTGGACTGGCACTTTAGCTGTTCTTCCCTCCATATACTTTATATTTTAATTAAACTGCTTACTTACTTCCAAGTTAAATTCTTCTCCCTCTTGGATCATACTTGGTCCAGACTCCCTTGACATATTTCTCTTTATATATTTATTGAAGTATTGCTTATCCTTCAAGATTTAGTTCACGTGACACTTTTTCTTTTCTTTTCTTTTTTTTGCTGAAGCAATTGGGGTTAAGTGACTTGCCCAGCGTCACACAGCTAGGCAGTGTTAAGTGTTTGAGGTCATATTTGAACTCAGGACTTCCTGACTTAAGGACTGGTGCTCTATCCACTGCATCATCTAACTGCCCCCACTTTTTCTACAATAATTTTCCTGCCCTTTCCTATTAAAAACAATCATTAGTACTTGTGCCTCTCAATTCTCTTTTTGACTTCTATGCACATAACACATTCTAGCAAATTATTTTTAATATTTTTGCATATGTCATTCCTTTCCCTCCCTGTTCCATAAGCTTTTCATCATCTCATGAAATTGCAATAGTCTATCTACCTCAAATCTTTCCCTGCTCCAATCCATTCTATATTCAGACACTAAAGTGATTTTTCCTAAAATGTAGGTTTGATCATGTCACCCTCTTTCCCCCCGAACTTCATCTCTCAGCTCTGAGCATTTTCACTGGCTGACCTTCAATCCTGGAATGCTCTTCTTCCTTGGTCCAACTAATGCCCAAACTAGCCTCCTTTTAAAGGCCTACCTTCTACAGGAAGCCTTCCCCAGTCCCTCCTAATTCCAGTGCTTTCTCTCCATTAATTATTTTCTATTTATCCTATATTTGGTTTGTATATATTTACATGTTGTTTTCCCATTAGAGTACAAGGTCCTTGAGGGGAGGTTTTTTTTTTGCCTTTTTTTTTTTTTTTTGATCCTCTGTAGTTAGCACAGTGTCTAACGCATAGGAGATGCTCAGTAAATGTTTTTTGATTAATGACAGGGCTGTATCTAATTTTATCTTTATGTTTCCAGTGTCTATTATGATACTTCACATATAGACACATGATCATTGTGGGTTGAATTAAATTCATTCTCTGCCATCATGCATCTTGGTGCTGAGAGTTCTCTGAAATAAAGCTTTTCTGATAAATAATGGATAGCTGGCATACCAGTCTCCTGTGGTGCATTTCCCCTAGAAATGCCCAGTTTTAGGAAGATCACATCTTAGCTAATAAATCAGTCCATATTTTACCATTTGTTTTTCTGAACTTCTAAGGTGACTAAGAAGACCACAGGATAAAATTATCTCCATTCATTTGATGTCATTCAGATTTAAGAAAAATATGAAAGGGCATCATGGCACTTATTTTAAAGGGCTTTGTTAATCCTGCCTTTGAACTATGTCTTCTCCAGTTTCATTGTCACCTGATAAATTGATGATGGCCATTAAGAAAGGTTTCCCACACAATTTAATTTCAAACCTCAGGATGGGAAAACTAAGAAACCCTAAGAAACCAACACTCTGATGTTACATAAAAATGATTTACGATAACAAAACTAACTTACTTTGTCAGTTATGCTTTGATATTTTGGTAGCTCCATAATCTCAATGTCAATACAATCTCCATGGGTGTAGATTATAATTCATCCATGCCTTCTTGTTAGGAGCATGGTGCAGTGGATGGTGTCCTAGCCCTGGAGTAAGAGGACTTGAGTTCAAATCTTGTCTTTAATGTTTATTGCCTATGTGACCTTGGTAAGTCACATAATCTTCCTGGACCTCAGTTCTCTTATTTGTAAAATCAGGGCTAAATTTTGTGGTTTCTAAGTTTCCTTCTAGATCTGTATCTATGATTCCTACCATGTCTTCCATAAATTATCTACCCAATGTTCTGGAGACCATTTTCTTGGTCTTTTAAAAAATTTATTTATTTTGTTCTATACTTGAGAAATAAAATAAGAATCTTTATAACATAGTGGAGCAGGAAAAAAAAAGATTATTGTATATGAAACTGCAAATTTATTATGTGTAGCTTGCTATACCTTTAAAATATATAATAAAGTTTTCATGTGACTTTCTTTTTTTCCTGACTTTCTTTCCCCATCACTCACCCCTGCCCTAGAGATGGCATTTTGTGCATATCAATGTGGCATATAGGCTATCTAATTCATCTTTTTCTCTCTATTTGTCAACTATAAATATTCCAAAACAAAGAACATAAAAAAATGAAAGCTAAGTAAAAAAAGAGTACTGCCTCACAATCACTTCCCTTATACTTTACAAAAATTACTAAGAACAAGCCATTGATAATTCCAGGTTAATATTGTAAATAATTCTTCAAACAAGGTATCTAGGGTCCTTTGATCAGTTTTTGGAGTTTTAGAAAATCCAATCTTCCTGAAAAATTATTAAGAAATTCTCTTGAGGCAATATTTCTCTTTGGTGGCCTTCCTTTGCTTTCTTCAATTGGGAAAATGGGGAGAGGGTAAAACAAATTTTATTTCATTCCACAGAAAATGTAGAAGAACCAGATGACTCATGGGAATCTAAAAGCAGATGGTAAACATGCATAAAACACTTACAGTAGCTCCCCTTGGAAGAAGATAAATTTGAAGTTGCCATTGGCATAGTCCATTGGAATTTTCATGAATTGGTAGATCTCCCAAAGTCTTATGCAGAAATTCCTGGATTCATCATGACCCCTGATATTTTGATTTCCTGTTCACTGGAAGGAAAAACACTTTAGGGCTGCTGGATAGGCAATCCTCTTCATGCTGTTGGTTGGTTATTTTAATCATGTCTAAGGAAAATCTAGTCAATCCCCTTATGGATGGACAAAACTAAGGATCGGAGACTTATTTAAAACCACATAAGAAGTAAGCATATAATACATTATTGGTGGAACTGTGATTAGATCCAGCCATTCTGGAGAGTAATTTGGAACTATGCTCAAAAAGTTATCAAACTGTGCATGCCTTTTGACCCAGCAGTGTTTCTACTGGGCCTATATGCCAAAGAGATTTTAAAGGAGGGAAAGGGCCCAATATGTGCAAGAATGTTTGTGGCAGCCCTTTTTGCTAGAAACTGGAAACTGAATGGATGCCCATCAATTGGAGAATGGCTGAATAAATTATGGTATATGAATGTTATGGAATATTATTGTTCTGTAAGTAACGACCAACAAGATGATTTCAGAGAGGCCTCGAGAGACCTACATGAACTGATGCTGAATGAAGTGAGCAGAACCAGGAGATCATTGTACACGATAACATCAATATTATAGGACAATCAATTCTGATAAACATTTTCAACAATGAGATGATTGATGCCAGTTCCAATGATCTTGTGATGAGAAAAGCCATCTACACCCAGAGACAGAACTATGGGAACTAAGTGTGGATCACAACATAATATCCTCATTCTTTTTGTTGTTGTTTGCTTGCATTTTTTTTTTTACTCATTTTCTTTCCTTTTTTACCTGATTTTTCTTGTGCAGCAAGAGAATTGTATGAATATCTTTACACATTGGATTTAACATATATATTTTATTTTATTTTTTATTAAAGCTTTTTATTTGCATAACATAAATATGGGTAGTTCCTCAACATTGATCTTTACAAAGCTTTCCATTACAAATTTTCCCCCCAGTCCCCTCCCCTCCCCTAGATGGCAGGAAGTCCACTACATAACATGTATATTTTAACATGTATAACATATATTGGATTGCTTGCCATCTAGTGGAGGGGGTGGGGGGAAGGAGGGGAAAATCTGAAACACAAGGCTATGCAGGGGTCAATGTTGAAAAATTATCTGTGTATATGTTTTAAAAATAAAAAATTTTAAAAATAAAAATAAATAAAAATAAAAAAAGTAGTATGAGAATTTGAACTCAAGTCTCCAGACTTTAGAGTCAGACTTCTTTCCTTTGTACCATAATGCTTGCCAAGTTATACAACTAGTAAGCTATGCAACCGGGACTGGAGCCCTGATCTTCTGACTATATGTTTACTTCTCTTTCCATTATAAAAGATGTTTTGAGATACCCAAAAGAAATGTAAGACCCAGCAATTTTTTGCACAATATTTTTTTTAGTGACAAAATATCTAAAACAATAAGAATAAACTTGGAAATTCATTAAATGGTCATTATTCATAGCTAAAAGTTTATTTTACTTCCTTTTGGAAGATGGAAACATTAGTTTAATCCTCTTAGAGTCATTCAAAAAGGAGGATATGCTTATGAGAACCATGTGGAATATTGACCAGAAAACATTGTCGTCTTCAACTCTGCCTGTTCTAGATAAGTGGAAATCCTTAAAAAGTTATTACATTTCAAGTGTGGAGGGATTTGTTAATGAAGGGATGTGGGAGGAAATACATAGAATCTCTTAGCTCAATACTGGCTACGTTTAGCTACTAGATAATAAATCCCCTGGCAAATACATCTTTCAAATACCACTTGAGCCCTGATATTTTTGAAGAATTAAATGATTGTTCTGAAATGAATAACCTTCTTCTGCTAGAAACACTTAATAGCAGGATTTGGGGGATATTCGATTAAAAGCAGTCATCCTTCAGTCTTTTCCCATAATGTTTTAGTTACGGACATAAGAAATGAATGCACTCCTAGCTGCTGTGATTGATTATCAGTAGTTTATATTCATGGCAGAAAGTGTTTCAACATTTTTCTCTCAAACTAGAGAATTGCTCAATGCCAGTTGCTCAATGAAAATTTTGTTTAATTCACCAAGAAATTCCCTAGTTCCCCCCCATACCCTCTTCTGCCACACACACACACATGTGTACACACATCATTCCAAGATTCTGGTGATTTGACCAGCAGCAAAGTACACAGGCTTGAGCCTGCTGGGAAGACACAATGAAATGAAAGCTAAATTGGGTTTGAATGTGATCGTCAATAGCAACTCAATATTCACTGAATTTAGTAAGATTGCATATTTATGCAAAAAACATGGCAAGAAAGAAACAAAGCTAAATTAGGGAGTGCAGAAATAGATGGTTTTCTATGTTGAAAAGTACTGCCAAATGCAGTTGGGTTTGATCTCTGGAAGTTACCAAGCTCAGCTGAATTAACATAGGAGAATTTCATATTTTGCTTTAATCCCACTGCTGCTGTCCTTTGCTTTTTGATTTGGCTTCAGCAGCTGCACTGAATCAAATTAAAGGTGTTGATTTTAGATGATGTCTTTAGTTGTCTACTCTCTTGCTATTCAAGGATTCATGGCACCCTGCCATCCCATGCTTACTCTCTCCATGCAATCCAAAGATGCCTCATTACATGAGACTTATGAATTCAGTAGACTGCAGTATTACTGGACTAGTTCTTGATCATTAAGAAAAATTAAAGATAGTACAACAAATGGATGAAAGGTTAAGGAAAAGAAGAATCTGTTATCAGTCTAGTATTCACAGAATTCCCTATTCAGGGAGATCAATGGAATGCTGATGAAAGATGAGACAGTAACATAAAATGTACTTGCTGAAAGGTGCTTGGTCCAATTCACTAAAGTTCATTAAGATAGCCCAAGAGATCAGACAATTTGTTTCTAGTTTCTTGTGAGGTGTTCACATTCAGTAGATTGAAGATTAACACACACATTTAATTAATCATTAAATAATTAATAATGTAATAGATTGGTAGGAAACTAAGGATAAGAAAAGCCTTTATTAACAATTCAGTGATAAATGTTTCCCATTATTCCTTGTGGAATTATGGTTTTAGAAGAGGTCAGCACCATGGCTAGAGATAGCATCTGTTGCTAATAGTATGAAAGCCTGGCAGAAGCAATGGAACTACTGAGGGGTGAGCTGCTTTTTGATGACATTGTAGCTGACTGCTGTCTTAACAGAGGTTTTAAGAAGAAAAATGACAAGTTATCGCCCTATGCTAGCCAGCTTCTCTGCCTTGATTATTCACAAAATAACTTTAAGACCCAGGTGAGCCTTGAAAGAGCGGGGAAAATGCCATTTTGGTGTCTAGGTTTCCCTAGGAGAAATATTCATACATGTTTCTATGCTTATCTCAATGCACTGAGAAGTAGCCAAATGTTTGGTATCTTATGGCAGAGTTTGGTACTATTCCCCCATGGCAAGACATTAATGTTCCAGCATGGCCTGAAGCTGTGATGAACAGGCCTTTCAGACAACTTTATTTACAATTTCTGAGACTCTACTCCCATCATAGAAGAGCATGTTTTAAGAGCCCCGTCATAATAATTATTATTGTGAAAACATATAGTGACAGAGTGGAATGATTGAGTCTTTTACTTTGTTTTCCACTCTCTGCACCCATGCAACTCTTCCACTTCATGACTTTCAGGGAGTTCAATTATTCTATTGTTTGTTTGTTTTTTTCTTAATCTGTTCTCTAGATCTGTTGTTTTTCTTACAAGATGTTTCACATTCTCTTCTATTTTTTCATTCTTTATATTATATTTTATTATTTCTTAGTCTCTTATATGTTCACTAGCTTCCTCTTGTCCAATTCTAATTTTTAAAAAGTCATTTTCTACTTTAAGATTCTGGATCTCCTTTTCTAGTTGGTTGACTTTCTTTTCATAGTTCTCTTATTTTTCTTGTATTGCTATTTCCCCCCCCTAGTCTTGCTCATTTGATTTTTTTAAAAAAAATTTAGTTCTTCTATAAATTCTTTTTGGTAAGTAAGCCATATACTCACTGGGGTAGAGGAAGATTTTTTTTTTTTTACTTCAGTATCTTCTTCTGAAAATGAACCCCAGTCTTACTTATTCTCATAGTAACTTTTTGTGGCTGGATCATGGTTCTTTCTTCTTTGTTTTTTTTTTTTTTTACAGCTTGATCATTTTATTTTATTTATTTATTTTTATTTTTTTTATAAAGCTTTTTATTTACAAAATATATGAGTGACCTTTCAACATTGACCTTTGCAAAAAAACTTTTTTTT
>JAJPUD010022778.1:6215-20876 GCA_023553655.1 Myrmecobius fasciatus | reverse complement strand
CAAGAGTTTTTTTTTTTTCTTGTTACCTTTTTATGTTTCTCTTGTGTTCTGTGTTTGTAGATCAAATTTTTTGTTCAGTTCTGGTCTTTTCAGTAGAAATAGGTGAAATTCTCCTATATCATTGAATGACCATCTTCTTCCCTGGAAGATAATGCTCATTCCAGCTGGGTAACTTATTCTTGGCTGTAATCCAAGTTCCTTTGCCCTTCGAAATATCTGATTCCAGGCCCTTCCATCCTTCAAAGTAGAACCTGTTAGGTCCTGTGTGATCCTAATTGTGGCTCCCTGATATTTAAATTGTTTCTTTCTGGCTTCTCATAATATCTTTTCCTTGGTATGATAGTTCTGGAATTTAGCCATGATATTTCTGGGGGACTTAATTTTTGGGTTTCTTTCAGGAGGTGATCAGTGGATTGTTTCAAGGAGTATTTTGCCTTCTGGGTCTAAAATATCGGGGCAGTTTTCTTTTATGATTTCCTGAAAGATAGTGTCTAGGTTCTTTTTTTCATCATGGCTTTCAGGAAGCCCTATAATCCTTAGATTGTCTCTCCTAGATCTATTTTCCAGGTCAGTTGTTTTTCCTAGGAGATATTTCATGTTTTTCTCTATCTTTTCATTTTTTTTGTTTTTGTTTGACTGATTCTTGAAGTCTTGATGAGTCATTCATTTCCAATCGTTCTATTCTAATTTTTAATGTCTTATTTTCTTCAGTTACTGTTTTTAGTTCCTTTTGCAATTGACCAATTACATTTTTTTTGGTCATTGCATTCTTTTTCCATTTTTTCTATTTTATTTTGCAGTGATCTCATTTCGTTTCCCCATGTTTCTTCTAACTGTCTTTTAAGATTTTTTATGCAATCTTCAAAGAAATCCTTGTGACTTGGAGACCGGTTTATGTCTCTCTTTGGGGCTTTTTCTGGAGTTTGCTTTACCTTTACCGGCCTCAGGATTTGAGGTCTGTTCTTCCCTCTCTCCATAAAAGTTGTCTATGGTGAGAGCTCTTTTTGGTTTTTTATTCATTTTTTTAAGGTGTGATGTGTGTTTAGGGCAAAGGTGGGACAGCTGCTTTAATTTGCCCTGGGGCAGTTCTGCTGATTGAGTTATTTCAGGAACTGGGCAGTTCTGCTGATTGAATTATGTCAAGTGCTGGGCAGTTCTGCTTTAGTTCACCCTGGGGCAGTTCTGCTGATTGATTTCAGGTACTGGGCAACTCTGCTGATTGAATTATTTCTGGGGTGATTAGTCCTGTTGATTGATTGATCACCCTAGGGTGTTGTATAATGGCAGCTAGGTCCAATGCTCATCAGGGGTTCAGTGGTTCACAATCTACCCCCCCCAAAAGGCAGACCCTCCAAACCACCTGCCCACAATCAGGACAGATTGGCCCAAGGGGCCTGCAGAAGACTCCCAGGTGTGTGAAAAGCACAACGCTCCCACTCCTGTTCTGACTCCTGTTCCAGCTCCCTGCCCTGGTCTCCCTGTGCTGCAGTCTGGGTTCAGCAGACCACCCCCCCTGCCCAATTAAAACAGACCTGTTTTGAGGTTCTTCCAGAGTATCTTCTTCTAGAATTCCGTTGTCCTCAAGATATTGTGGATTTTTTTGCTTCAAAATCAGTCTAGAGGCTTTATATGTTGTTGGTTTGAGGGAAGGTTAGAGGAGGTTATCGAGACTCCTGTCTGATCTCCGCCACCATGGCTCCACCCCCGGGAAGGAAGTCATATGTATGCATATCTCTCTCATAGATTCCACCTGACAATTTCATATCTGAATCTAGATGTTCTGTTATCAAATCAAACTCAATTTTAATAAAAGTTTAACTTCTCCTATTCATTCCTCAAACTGCCCTTCCTTCCCAGTTTCCCCACTTTCTATGAAGACCATCACCAGATACCAATTAACAGAGGACTGAAAATTAATGGAATCATGGTCAAAAAGTTATCAAACTGTGCATATCATTTGACCCAGCAGTGTTTCTAGTGGGCCTATATCCTAAAGAGATCTTAGAGGAGGGAAAGGGCCCCACATGTGCAAGAATGTTTGTGGCAGCCCTTTTTGTAGTGGCAAGAAAGTGGAACCTGAAAGGATGCTCATCAATTGAAGAATGGCTGAATAAATTATGGTATATGAATGTTATGGAATATTATTTTTTCAGTAAGAAATGGCCAGCAGGAAGATTTCAGAGAGGCCTGGAGAGACTTGCATGAACTGATGCTGAGTGAAATCAGCAGAACCAGGAGAACATTATACACAGCAACAAGACTATACGATGATCAATTCTGATGGACATGGTTCTCTTCAACAATGATGTGTTTCAAACCAGTTCCTATTATTCAGAGATGAAGATAGTCATATACATCCAGAGAGAGGCCTGAGGGAACTGAGTGTGGACCACAACACAGCATTTTAATGTTTTCTGTGAATATTTCCTTGAATTTTGTTTTCCTTCTTAGATTTTTTTCTTTCTTTCTTTCTAGATCTTATGTTTCTTGTGCAGTAAGATAACTGTATAGATATCTATACATCTATTGGATTTAATTTATATAATTTATATATATATATATACATATATTTAACATATTTTAACATATAATTTAATATATTTAGATGCTGTCATCTAGGGTTGGGGGTGGGGGAAGGAGGGAAAAAGCTTGGAACAAAAAAAAGTTATTCAAAGGTTAATGTAGAAAATCACTCATATGTTCTGTAAATAAAAAGCTTTTAATAAAAAAGAAAGAAAATTAAAGTCATCACTGAATCTTCTGTATTCCTTTATTGATCATTCAATTAGTTGTGAAACTTTATTCATCTTCTGAAAAAGTTATTGTATATATCCCTTTCATGCTAATAATTCATTTCTAAACCTAATTCAGACTCTTTTTTCCATTAAAAACCTTTACCAGTTGTTGTTAACTTCTAGGATGAAATATATGTTTCAGGTTAATGCCTGGCATTTGGGCATAGCATCCTGGATTGCAAATTTTTGTTAGTGTGGGTAAATTCTTTGATCCCAGTTCTTATAACCATTATTCTCAGAAGCAGATCTTTTGGAGATGAAGTTTGGTACTTACAGGTCCTATAGCTACATCTTTTGATGTCCCTGAAAAAAGGTGTTGTCACAGAATTATCAGAATTTCAAAGGATTTAACATTAAAAACTGGTAAGATTTTATCCACAGATATTCCATTAAAGAAACAAAATCACCTCTTCTGCTAGTGCATCCTAAGGATCATTGGCCATTTTACATGTGACTTACTGCTAAAAATTTATGCATGTATCACTTTCCTTCTTAGAATGTGAGCTCCCTAAGAGCAGGGATGACTTTACTTTCTCATTCATTTACTGCATGCCCAGTGTTTAACAGAGAGATTTCTATACAGTAAACATTTATTTACTGGTTCATTCATTCTAGATTCCACCAACCTTTTCAATTTCAGTTCAAATTAGTCTCCTTTATATACTCTTAACTTTTATACAAACAATATTCAAAATGTTCTCTTACTTCTATGAATTTCTTCAGTTTATCCTTCATTCCTGTACCACCTTCTTTTCTTCATTTGGATTACTGAATCCTGTTTTTCAAAAATCAACTTAGTTATCATGACATTGATCAAATATTTTCTGATTTTCTCATTTCATAATAGTGTTCTCTTCTTCCTCACATTTTTTCTAGATTTTTTGGATATTTCTTCTCATCTTTTATTATCTTCAGTTATCTTCATATTATACCACCCTCTATCTATCTGACATGCCTATTTAATAGACTCTATTTCCCATGAGAATTTCTTATAACTTCAGTGTGAAGCACACAGACTTGAAACTTAAAAAGTTTCTTGAATGAATGAATGAATGAGTTATCTGTCAATGGTATTCTCACTAATTTCCTAGTGGAGGACAGACCTAACCTTTCCTGTTCTCTAATATCAGGGAATTAAAATTTGACTTCTCTGTCAGAGAATGTATATTAAGAGAGGAAAAACACACTTTTTTAATAATTAGGACATAGCAGTGAAGCAGAGAAATGCCTAGAGGTGCTGATTTAATGATGTCTGATATTCAAGCTTAAAATGAAAAGCACATCTGCAGGCTGGACTAAGGTTGTGACTATTTCATGAATTCAGATGAAACTTAAGAATTCAGAAACTTGCAAGTTTAAAACTTGCATCTATAGAAACTGGAAGTTCCAGGCATAGCCTAAGGTCAGAAAAATCTGGATAGTTTAGATGATTTGGTCAGCCTGTCCATTGATGGAACAGCAAAAACAACACAAATAGTTTTTTTTTTTTTGGGGTGGGGGTTCTTTTGCAATGCCACTTTTCATCTTGCTCCTTTAAGAACAAGAATTTACTCCCTCAACAGATGTTGTCATGTACTTGGTGGCAATACATCTGCCTTTATGTTGAAGAGCCATTAGTGGATCAGACTGTGACAAAACACATGGTAATATTTTATGTTAATTCCAACAAACTTTTTTTTAAAGATACCATTGGATACCATTAGTAGTAGAGATACCAAGATGAAGTGAAACAAATCTGTTCCATATAGAAGGTTATCACATATGTAAATAGACACATAGATGTATGTTTATATTTCATGTGAATATATCGGTGTATGTATGTGTGTGTTTATTATGATTGAAATTGCATGATTCAACCTGTAAAAATATTTTAAGAGATATATGTGTAGAACGACTGCATTTAAGCAGGAGAGAAAAATGATTTTGGCATATATACAGAGGTAGGGGACAGAATGAAGAGCTTAGGGGTCATATAAAATAGTTTTGATGGAATGCAATGTGTGGAGAGTGATATGAAAGGAGTCCCTGAAGGATTATTGGTCAACTGAATTAGAATTCAGATTTTAGCAATTTAGAATAGATTTTAGCAATCATTTGATGATCCTACTACCTTATTGTAAACGTGAAAAAAATTTTAAGTTTACTGACTTCCTTAAAGTTACATAGAGTAGATTGCAGAACCATAATTGTAAAATATATTTCTGGATTCCACATTAGATATTTTTAGTTGACTTTTGTCAGGCTACTTATATTGTTCAGAGAAGCTGCATAACCCTATGCCATTCTTATATCCATATAGAAAATTTATTATAGTGGGTCATGAATCAATAAGGAGGGGACCAGATAGATGTGAGAGAATCAAGGAGAAAATAGTATTATAAAAGGCAAGTAAGGATATAATATGTGATAAGCAAGAGTGATCAACATTATAGACAGTAGCAGAAAGATCAAGGATAGGAATTGAGAAAATGTCTTATATTATTGGTTTAGATTTCATATTACTTTAGGAAGTACAATTTAATTTGAATAATTCCTGATTATATGGAAATATGTAATGAATGATGACGATCAATAATTGAAACATCAAAAGTAGACTCTGTTCCTTAGGAATTTCTCATAGATATGGGACGATATTTCAAGAAGTATGTCAAGGTAAAATTTGTCAATGAACATTCATTAAGCACTTACTAAATGCCAGGATCTGTGCATGTACTTAGCTTACAAGGAAAGACAAAAAACTATTCCTCATTTCTGGGATGTTTTTAAGGCAAAAAGAGAGATCAGGATATATTTGAAGACATAATTAAAGGAGGAAACAGAAGGGAAGAAAATCAAGAAGCAAGTAGAAATTTTGCCTTTCCAAATATAAAGAAGAAAACTTTTTCAGATACTTGAACAAAAGAAAAAAAATTAAGGGGGAATGTAGTCAAAGAAGCTTTGCTTATATCAAATGAGTTGTTATAACATTTAAAAAAATAACCCATGTACCAAGGAACCACAATAAGTATCAACCCTGAATTTGTAGTAACGAATGTAAATGAGTAGAGATCTTGGAATATTGGAATATATTCCAGAGGACAAAGGAAATATGCTCTGAGTTGTTATAACAGAAGGCAGAGGAGTTCAATTCCATTTCTTTTCTGTTTTTTTTTGTGTCAAAGAAATCATGATCTCCCAAAGCAGAGAGGCAGATAGATAGATAGACAGAGAAGCAGAGAGATTATTTCAAATAATGTTTAAAGAAAACTAGACAGATCTCTCAGAAGTAAAGGGTAAAGCAGAAATTTTAAAAGATCTATCAGTAACTTCCTGAAATTAATCTTAGTTACCTCTTCATTCTGCCCCTTTCCCCCAGAAACACTAAAATCTAAATACAGAGTTCCTATATGAGGGCAAAAGTGTTAGAAATTGCTATTTAAAAAAAATAATCCATGTACCAAGGAACCACAATAAGTATCAACCCTGAATTTGTATTAACGAATATAAATGAGTAGAGATCTTGGAATATTGGAATATATTCCAGAGGAAAAAGAAAATATGCTCTGAGTCAAGTGTTAATTAATTATCAGGTAAAACTGAATAAATTTCTAAAAGGCTAAAAATGGGCCTTTAATGCCCATACAATTCCTCAGCATTTCTGAGAAAAAAATTTTTTTTTTCTGTAGGAGCTTTGAAGTTAAATTGCTAGAGTTAAGGGGAAAAATTTTAAGTCAATATTATTGAAAAAACATTGAGGAACTTAATAAGAATAAACTACTCACATAGAAATATGGGGAAATTGGACATGGGTTACCTCTGAACATTACCTGGGAACATAGAGGAAGTCTAATAAGACAAAGCCCAAATGTTACATTATTTCTTGAATGGAAAGAGACTGGAAGAGCATACCCTGAAATTGGAAGGAAAATAAAGAAAATTTGGCAATGGTTATCTCACATAAAGCCCTTTTTTAGCTTGGAGAAAAATGGAGTTTTTAGAGGGTGGTCACGATGACCAGTTGGGAAATGGATGAACAAATCATGGTATATAAATTTGATGATATCCCCTTGTGATATCCTAATAAAAGATAAGAAAACTTTGAAGGAAACCTGGAAAGACTTGTAAGAACTAATGCAGAGTAAAATAAAGTGCAATTTACCCAATTACAACAACAGAGAAAAGGCATACAATTTTGATAGAATTAGTACCTCTTTTGGTAGATAACTCAAAAAGATTAGGTACACATTAATTGACCATTGTAATCTAGTGTTTGATAAATATATGGATCCAAGCTTTTGGGACAACTCGACTCACTAGTGGAAAAACAATTTTGGGAAAAGTGGAAAGTACCTTGGCAGAAACAAGATTGAAGAAAAAAAAATCTTACACTGTATGTCAAGATAAGTTCAAATTAAATATATGATTTAGTCATAAAAGGTGATATTATGAATAAATTACTATGGGTTCATGGAATAATATTACCTGTCTGATATATGGGGACAGGCTACAGCACTTGCAGGATAGTGGGGCTTTTGTTTTCAAGTTCCAGTTTAGAGGGGAAAGCTTAGCCAAAAGCAACAATTCGTAACTCTCTATCTCCTCTAGAAAAGGAGATAGTCTTAAAAAAAGAAAGTTATTCTTAGAAAATTATAATTGGGAAAGAAGAAGCCAGTAAAACTATCAGAGACCAAGAAATAATTATATGTATATATATATACATGAATTAAAAATAGTACGGAGTGGGAAACAACTCATTAGCAAAACAACAGATTTGGAGAATATATCAGGAAGAGAAAACATAAGAATATTCAGACTATCTGAAAACTATGACAAAAAAATAAACTTGGCAATTAGAATTGTACAGGATTTATCAGCAGCTACAATAAAATATCACAGGTCCTGGAATAATATATGTGGACATTCTAAAGAATTAGGCCTTCAGCCACAAAGATTATGTCCAAGAAAACTTAGCATAATATTAACTGGAAAAAATGAACTTTTCCCCAAACGTAGATTTTCAGAATTTTGTCACAATCAAATCAAACTCAAGTAAAACAATAAATATAAGAACCAAAATAAAAGCTTGATTTCAAGGGAATCAACAAAGACAAATTGTTTTTTACATGAAAATGTATGTCATATTTTAAGACATCAGTAACTGCAAGCCACTCTCCAATAGGTAAATGGTCAAAGGATATGAACAGACAATTTTCAGATGATAAAATTAGAACCATTTCTAGTCATATGAAAAGGTGCTCCAAATCACTATTGATCAGAGAAATGCAAATTAAGACAACTCTGAGATACCACTACACACCTGTCAGATTGGCTAAAATGACAGGAAAAGATGATGAGGAATGTTGGAGGGGATGTGGGAATACTTGGGCACTGATACATTGTTGGTGGAACTCTGAACGGATCCAACCATTCTGGAGAGGAATTTGGAGCTATGCTCAAAAAGTTATCAAACTGTGCATAGCCTTTGACCCAGCAGTGTTTCTATTGGGTTTATATTCCAAACACATCTTAATGGAAGGAAAGGGACCCACATGTGCAAAGATGTTTGTGGCAGCCCTTTTTGTAGTGGCTAGAAACTGGAAACTGAATGGATGCCCATCAATTGGAGAGTGGCTGAATAAATTATGATATATGAATGTTATGGAGTATTATTGTTCTGTAAGAAACAACCAGCAGGATGATTTCAGAGAGGCCTGGAGAGACTTACACAAGCTGATGCTGAGTGAAATGAGCAGAAGCTGGAGGTCATAATACATGGCAACAACAATACTATATGATCGTCAATTCTGATAGACATGGCTCTCTTCAACAGTGAAATGCTTCAAACCAGTTCCAATTGTTCA
The DNA here is from genome assembly GCA_023553655.1 of Myrmecobius fasciatus. Classification (NCBI taxonomy): domain Eukaryota; kingdom Metazoa; phylum Chordata; class Mammalia; order Dasyuromorphia; family Myrmecobiidae; genus Myrmecobius; species Myrmecobius fasciatus. The sequence goes on along the minus strand of JAJPUD010022778.1, from coordinate 12,241 downwards.
GTGAAAAAAGCCATATACATCCAGAGAGAGGGATAGGAAATGTGGACCACAACATAATATTTTCATGCTCTCTATTGATGTTTGCTTGCATTGTGTTTTCTTTCTCAGATTTTTTTTTCTTGTAGATACGATTTTTCTTGCACAACAATGATGTGTGGAAATATGTATACACATATTCGACTTGTCAAGTATTTTAACATAATTAACATGTAGTGGGCTTCCTGCCATCTAGGGGAGGGGAGGGGACTGGGGAGAAAAATTTGTAATGGAAAGCTTTGTAAAGGTCAATATTGAAGAACTAACCATACATATGTTTTGCAAATAAAAAGCTTTAATTAAAAAATACATCAGTAATTGGATTTTTCAAAAGAAAAATCAAGGCAGAGCTGAGTAGGATCTGACTCTAAAAAATAAAATTGTCTAGGAAAAACTAAAATTAGTAATTATTCTATAAGAATGAGGTACAGAGGAAGAACCAACAGAGGCATTAGAGGTGGGAGAAGAGCTGGTAGTTTAGAAACTTATTTTAGGAATGGCTTAGATAGACAATAGTACACACACACACACACACAAACACACACACACACACCACTGTGAAGGATATAGAAAGCTCAAAAATTTATAAGCAAAATAAGAGGGTAAGTAATGGGATAGGGTGGAGTAGACAAAGTATGCAGATTTTTGACAATATATATTATGTTATAAAGATTAATGAGACAGGCATAAAGAAGAAAGCATAAAATGGCATAAGATAATGTGGAGTACAAAAGGCTGTTTAGATTAAGGGAGTGTGATAAGGTGTAAGGAAAAATGAGATATGAAAGAGAAAAATGGTGGGGAAGAAGTAATAGCAAGGCAAGTTAAAGAGTAAAATTAAAATAGAAGAGTTTATAGTGATAGAAAATAAGAGATATGTATAAACACTACAACAAGGATCAGGAGTAGAATTTATTGGGGAAAAAAAGTGGGGCTAGTAATCATTTATCTCAAATAATGCCAAATTTAAAGATTCCACAGAGTGAGAATTCTACTTACTATGCCAATTATATTAATATTGTTTTAATTGCATGTTTACATAAGTATGAATGCATATGCGTATATGGGTATGTATATGTGTCTTTATATGAATTTCATGTGCATATATGTATATGTAGATAGATGAGTGTGGGTATGAATATATGTATTGTTCATATGTACATTTAACTATGTGTGTATATGTGTTTTTGTATGATATAACAGCTTAATTGTAGCCTGCTTGAGGGAGGTAAATGGGATAAAAAAAGGAAAAAATATACAGTAAAATATGCAAAGTAGAGAAGAAAACAATAACCTAACAAGAAAGCAAAGAAAAGTTGTACAGTAATGAATAAAATTTTACATAGAAATATTTAATATTTCCCAATTACCTGTAAAACAATCTTTTTACATTTGATTTTAAAAGTTTGAATTCCAGATTCTCCCCCTTCCTCCCTACCACATTAAGAGAACACATGTGAATATATGCAAAATATTTACATACAAATCATATTGTGAAATAAAACATAGATCATCCCTACCAAAAATCAAAAAAAAAATAAAATAAAGAAAAAAATAAAGTACGTGTCAATCTATATTCAGATATAAAAGCTATGGATAGCATTTTTCATCATAAATCCTTCAACATGATTATGGATCATTGTGTCCCTGAGAAGAACAATGTCATTCACAAAGTCACATTCACATTCATCCCACAACATTGCTATAACTTTGTACACCATGCATTTCACTTTGGTTGAGTGTATGGAAGACAATGCTTTTTTTTCTGAAAACATTCTGCTCATCATTTCTCATAGAGCAATAATATTCCATCTTAATTGCATATCACAATTTATTCAGTCATTCTGCAATTGATGGATTTTCTTTTAATTTCCAATCGTTTGCTGGGAGAAGAGAGCTGCTATAGATATATTTGAACATATAGGTGATTTTCCTTTAAAAAAATGAGATTCATGCCTAATTGTAGTATTGTTAAGGATGTGCATAATTTTATAGCCATTGGGACATAGTTCATATCTTTAGATCATTTATTGATTGAGGAATGGTTCTTTACACACACACACACACACACACACACACACACACACAAGCACTCACACCTTCATCAGAGAAATTTACTTCAAAAGTATTTCCCAATTACAATTCCTACCTTTATTCCCCCTTTATTCTATTCTCTCCCTTTTTTCATCCTGACCTCAGAAAATATTTTCCTACTGACACCCCCTCCACCAATATGTCCTCTTCTCTATTACTGGCTTCCTTTCCTATATCCCTTTCCTATCCTACTTTTTTGTAGAATAAGATAGATTTCTATACAAATATTGAATGTTTATGCTATTTCCTTTTTGAGTCAATTCTGATGAGTGATTCACTCACTCCCCCCACACTCTTCTCTTCTGTTCCACTGTAAAAGGTTTTTCTTGCCTCTTTTTTTGCAGGTAATTTAGGCCATTCTTCTCCCTTTCCCATTCTTCCAGTACATTCTTCTCATCTCTCTCTCCCTCTCTCTCTTTTTTTTTTTTAGATATTATCGCTTCATATTTAACTCACACCTGTTCCCTCTGTCTATATATACTCTAAATTGACATTGTAATGAGAAAGTTATAATGAGTTGCAAGTATCATCCTACCATGTAGGATTGTAAAAAGATAAAACTTCTTAAGTTTCTTATGATATTCCTTTCCTGGTTACTCCCTTATGCTTCTTCTGAATCCTGTATTTGAAAATCAAATATTCTATTCACATAGCATTCACATTTTCTTTTCATTATAACTGCTTGAAAATCCTCTTTTTCATTGAATTTCTGCCTTTTCTTCTGAAGGATTATACTCAGTTTTGCTTCATAGGTGATTCTTGGTTTTAATCCTAGCTCCATTATTCTTCTGAATATCATATTCCATGTTCTCCAACACTTTAACATAGAAGCTGTTATATTTTATGTTATCTTGACTATGGTTTCACTATACTTGAATAATTTCCTTCTGAATGCTTGCCTTATTTTCTACTTGACCTGGGAGTTCTGGAATTTAGCTATAATATTACTGTGAGTTTTCATCTTGAGATCTCTGTCAGGAGGTTATCAGTGGCTTTCTTCAACTTTTATTTTACCCACTGGTTCAATTCTATTCTATTCTATTCTAGACAATTTTCCTTGATAATTTCTTGAAAGGTGATATGTATCGTTTTTTGGTAATGATTTTCAGGTAGACCAATAATTTATAAATTTTGAACTTCCTTTCCAACATAGTAAGTTTTCATGGTCAGAAATGTTAGTAGGGCTCCGTTTCCAGGGTGGAGGATGTGTTGTCTCACAGCATGTTTCAGAGATCCTTCTAGAGACGCAACTACAAATACCTTTTCTGCTCTGTTACTATGAGGGGGTCCCTGCTCCACTGTGGCTGTAAGGTTTAGAGTTCTAAAGCAACAGCATCCTTCCTCAGTTCTAGTAAACAGACTTTCTGTGAAGTAAGGCCTCCGGAAGCTTTCACTGCCACGGTCACTGCCACCATGGCCCATGCCCATTCCTGATTTGTTGATTTCCTAAGCTCTACAAATAAACCTTTTCTGTTGGTCATCAAAGTCTTTTCTGTTAATCTTCAAATGCATCTTTGCTATCTCTGGGCTGAGGTCTAGAAATTATCAATATTGACAATGATTTAGAGGTCTGCTTTCCTAGGTCTGGAGGAAAGAAAAGAGAGGCCCTGCTTTTACTCTGCCATGATGACCCCACCAATCTCTTCTGTTATTATATGTTTCTTGAAATTAAAGTTTATACTTATATATTTTGAATCCTCCCTGATGTTCTTTTTGGCAAATGACAATAAGCCTAAAATTAAAAGAAAATATTTATTCCAGCAGTTGCTTGGTGACAAAATAATGGAACTTTAGAGGAAGTCTATCAATTGAGGAATGACTGAACAAATGGTGATACAAGATTTTGATGGAATGCCACTGTTTTATAATAAAAAATTAGGGGCACACCCCAGAAAAAATAATGTAAAAGTAGATACATGATTTGGAAATAAAGAATAATACTATAAATAAATTAGCAGAATAAGGGATAATTTGCCTATCAGATCTTTGGAGAAGGGCTGAATTTATGGTCAGTGAAGAGGTAGGGAACATTATGAAAGGGAAAATGGATTTTGATTTCATTAAACTAAAAAGATTTTGCAAAAACAAAACCAACAGAAACAAGATTAAAAGGGAAGTATAAAGCTTGGAACAAAAAAGGCTTTACAGCTAGTATTTCTGATGACGTTCTAATTTCTAAAATATATGAAGAACTGCATCAAATTTATAAGAATACAAGTCATTCTCCAATAGATAAATGGTCAAAGGACATGAACAGACAATTTTCCTATGACTGATATAAAGCCATTTATAGTTATTTGAAAAAATGCTCTAAATCACTATTGATTAAAGAAATGTAAATTAAACCAACTCTGAAATAACCACCTCACACCTCTCAGATTAGCTAAGATGTTTGTTAGGAATAAAGAATTATAAATGTTGGAGGGGATATGGTAAAACTAGGACACTAATGCATTGTTGGTGGAGTAGTAAAATGATCCAACCATTCTGGAGAGCAATTTGTAACTATGCCGAAAGGGCTATCGAACCATGCATACCCTTCGATCCTCCACTGCCATTACTGGATATATATCCCAATGAAATCATAAAGGAGGGAAAAGGACCCATATGTGAAAAATTGTTTGTAGCATCTCCTTTTGTATTAGTAAAGAATTGGAAAAGGAGGGGATATTCACAGTTGGGGAATGGCTGAACAAGCTCTAGTACATGAAGCAATGGAATATTATATTTTTTATAAAAATGATGCACAAGATGATTATAGTAAGGCCTAGAAAGATTTACATAAATTAATATTGAACCATGCAGAACCAGGAATATGTTGTATTCAATAACAGCAAGAATGTGTCATTATCAATTATCAAAGGCTTGATTCTTCTCAGTAGTTCAGTGATCCAAAGAAATCCCAATAGACTTTGTACAGAAAATGCCATTTATATCCATAAAAATAAATAAGGAGATTGAAGGTAAATCAATTCATGCTATATTTACTTCTTTTGTTCTATTTTTAAAAAATCTTTCCCATATTTTTTTCTTTTGTTCTGTTTTTCCTCTCACAACATGATTCATAAAGCAATATGCAATAAAAATAAATAAACTTTAAAAAAATAAAGTGATAAATACATAAATGAATGTGCAAACAAATAAATAATTTAGTGAATATTTTTTACAAAAAAAATGTGAAAATTCTTTTATGGAGTGATATGAAGTGAAATGAATGGGACCAGGAGAATATTTTACTCATCCACAGCATTTATGTAATTTAATTGTGTATATAATGCAAGTTAATTAGGTTAATCTAAGATCAGGTATGAAAAACTTAGCTTCTCTGTTCAGGATAATGATTGAGGAGAATTTCAAAAAGCTCATGAAAAAAATGCTATCCACCTCCACATGGACAACTGATAAACTTAAAGTACACTTTGAAGTACAATTTTTCTCTTATTTTATTTCCTTTCTTTTTCTTTTTTATAACATATTTAATATGGAAACATGCTTTGCATGCCTTTACATGTATACATTTATATTGCCATTTCATTGTATGGGGAACAGGCTAAATCTAAGAAAGAATTGAGAATTTAGTTTTTAAATAGCATATTAAAATAAGTAATGTGTAATTGTTTTTAAAATTTTCTAGTATGCATACTCGTGTTCAGTAGGGAGAGAAATACATAAAAAATGATCAAGGTACCTTGCCCCACCCTCAAAAATACACACAGTAGCCAATTTTGTATAAGTTTGTACCCTCCAGTTTGCTTAAAATAAGGTCAGGAAGTTTATTCTGGCTCTTGCTTTGGAAAAAAAAATGCTCAATACAAAACTTTTAAACTTTGTCATGGACTAACATAATTTTAATCATTTAGAAGTGATATAAAATTTTATTTCTTTGTCTTATCTAC
>JAJPUD010022777.1:4288-20877 GCA_023553655.1 Myrmecobius fasciatus | reverse complement strand
AAAATGTTATGTTGTGGTCCATATTTCATATCCCTCTCTCTGGGTGTGTATGGTCTTCTTCAGTGAAAAATTGGAACTGGTTTGAGACAATTCTTTGTTGCAGAGAGCCATGTCCATCAGAATTGATCATCATGTAATATTGTTGTTGCTGTGTATAATGATCTCCTGGTTCTGCTCGTTTCACTCAGCATCAGTTCATGCAAGTCTCTCTAGGCCTCTCTGAAATCATCCTGCTGGTCGTTTCTTACACATCAATAATATTCCATAACATTCATATACCATAATTTATTCAGCCACTCTCCAATTGATGGGCATCCCTTCAGTTTCCAGTTTCTAGCCACTACGGAAAGAGCTGCCACAAACATTCTTGCACATGTGGGTTCCTTTCCCTCCTCTAAGATCTCTTTGGGATATAGGCCCAATAGAAACACTGCTGGGTCAGAGGGTATGCACAGTTTGATAACTTTTTGAGCATAGCTCCAAATTGCTCTCCAGAATGGTTGGATCCGTTCACAGTTCCACCAACATGGACTTGTGATTTTATTGATAATAAAAAAAAAAAAAACAACTTCTAGTCAAGAAACTCCTTTAGCAACACAGATTGCTATCTCCTCTGAAATTTACATTTACATAAATATATATATATATATATATAATTTCTTCCATTGGATTATAAATTCCTTGAGAGAAAAGATTGTTATATCTTTTGTATTGTATCCCCAACACCTAGCACTATGCTTTTGAATAGTGGGTGCTTAATAAAATACTTGTTGATTAGTAGATTAATATATGATGAATATTTTCTTTGAAAAGAGATCTGAGAGGCACTAGACATGATAAATACCACATTTTAAAAATTAATTATATTTTACTAGTTAGGTATAACACCCATATTGTATTAGGTATAACCCCAACTCTGTCTATGGGCAGACTCTTTCATTCCAATCTGATACATAGAGAATGGCTGCTAACACATAATTATGACTCAAACTATTTCAGGATCCTGGAGAAAACTTCTTGGGAACAAAAGGATAAACTAAAAATTCCCACTGTAATTCCTCGACCCCAACAATTTTGCTTCCCATTTACACAAAATTATCCAATCATATTGATAACAGAGAGACAAAGAGACAATGACAACGAAAGAGAAAAGGAAAAAAGAGGGAGAGAAAGAGAGGGGGGGGAGGGAAGAAGGGAAGAAAGAATAAGGGGGGGGGACAGAATGCATAAGTCTCATACAAGGAGAGATTTTTTTCTGATCTTTAATGTAGAAATAGGAACACATCTGAGATGTTGGATTCTTTCCAGTCTTTCTTCCTCTCTAGAAACATATCCCTGAAAAGAGCCTAGAAATAAATATATCATCTTTTAAAGTTGGAAGCCACAAAACAAAACAATTCTCCTTTCACAAGCTCTTCACCAATTTTGTCTTCATTGACACAGTGCACTGAGTAATCATTTTGTTCACTAATAAGAAAAATTTAAGAATGATAACTATCATTTATATTGCACTTTAAGGTCTGCATAATGCTTTATAAATGCATCTTTTTATCTTCATAACCACCATGGGAGATAAGTATTATTGTTATCATCATTTCATCAAACTGAGGCAGAGGGTAGGTGACTTGTCCAGTCACTGGTATTTGAGCAAGAATTTGAACTCAGGGCTCCCTGACTTCAGTCCAGTACTCTATGAACTTGATCACCTAGATAATATTTATGCAAATACTTGGATTACAAGAAGAAGAATCCTAGACAAATACCTGCTATTATACTTGTTTTCTTCATCTACAAATTGTAAAATTCCTAGTGAGAATGAGCTGTTTCATGTATATCTTCAGTATCTAGCACAGTATCTGACATATAAAGGAATTTTAAAATACTTATCAATTAAATATTTATCCTCATCATATCATCAGCTTCAAAAAATCTTTCTCTCCTGCTGCTATTTTTCTATGAAACTCACTCCTGATGCTAGATATAAAAACTATGGACATCCCAATCTCACTATCTCTAAGTCTTAAAAGTTAATTGCCCATGATATTTTCCCCTTTCATTTCCCAGTCGTTATAGCTCCTATCCACTCATTGTTGTGACTGACACCCCTCTCCTTGCCACCTTCTTCTTTGTTTCTTTTGGGAGGGAGGGCTTTTTTCTGAGGCAATTGGGGTTAAGTGACTTGCCCAGGGTCACATAGCTAGGAACTGTTAAGTTTCTGAGACCAGATTTGAACTCAGGTTCTTCTGACTTCAGGGTTGGTACTCTCTCCACTGCACCACCTAGCTGCCCCTCTTGCCACTTTCTTTTCTTTCTTTTTTTTTTTTTTTGCTGAGGCAATTGGGGTTAAGTGACTTGCCCAGGGTCACACAGCTGTTACGTGTCTGAGACCAGATTTTGAACTCAGGTCCTCCTGACTTCAGGGCTGGTGCTCTATCCACTGCGCCACCTAGCTGCCCCGCCACTTTCTTTATTAAGAGCCTTCCTCTGAATGGATGCCCATCATTTGGGAAATGGTTGAATAAGTTATGATATATGAATGTAATGAAAAATTATTATTCTATAAGAAATGATCAGCGAGATAGCTAAACCAGGTAGGGTGAAAACAGAGAAAGAAAAGTATAGACCAATTTCCTTAATGAATATTGATGCAAAAATTTTAAATAAGATATTAGCAATGAGATTACAGAAAGTCATCCCCAGGATAGTACATTATGACCAAGTAGGATTTATACCAGAGATGCAGGGCTGGTTCAATATTAGGAAAACTATCAGCATAATTAATTATATTAATAACCAAACTAACAAAAACCATATGATTATCTCAATAGATGCAGAAAAAGCCTTTGATAAAATCCAACACTCTTTCCTATTAAAAACACTAGAGAGTATAGGAATAAATGGGCTTTTCCTTAAAATGATCAGTAGCATCTATTTAAAACCATCAGCAAGCATCATATGTAATGGAGACAAACTAAAACCATTCCCAATAAGATCAGGAGTGAAACAAGGCTGCCCACTCTCACCATTACTATTTAATATTGTATTAGAAATGTTAGCTTTAGCAATAAGAGAAGAAAAAGAGATAAAAGGAATCAGAGTAGGTAATGAAGAAACCAAATTATCACTCTTTGCAGATGACATGATGGTATACTTAGAGAACCCTAGAGACTCAACTAAAAAACTACTAGAAACAATTCACAACTTTAGCAAAGTGGCAGGATTCAAAATTAATCCACATAAATCATCAGCATTTTTATATATTACCAACAAAGTTTAGCAGCAAGAGATACAAAAAGAAATTCCATTTCAAATAACAGATGATAGGATAAAATATTTGGGAATCTATCTGCCAAGGAAAAGTCAGAAACTATACAAACTAAATTAAAAAACACTTTCCACACAAATAAAATCAGACCCAATCAATTGGAAAAATATTAAGTGCTCATGGGTAGGCAGAGCGAACATAATAAAAATGACAATACTACCCAAACTAATCTACTTATTTAGTGCCATACCAATCAAACTCCCAAGAAATTATTTTACAGATCTAGGAAAAATAGTAGCAAAGTTCATTTGGAAGAACAAAAGGTCAAGGATCTCAAGGGGATTAATGAAAAAAAGACAGATGAAGGTGGCCTTGCTATACCAGATCTAAAACTATATTATAAAGCAGCGGTCATCAAAACTGTTTGGTACTGGCTAAGAAATAGAGCAGTTGATCAGTGACACAGGATAGGTTATCAGGACAATCTAGGCAATAACCTTAACAATCTAGTATTCGATAAACCCAAAGACCCCAGCTTTTGGGATAAATACTCACTATTCGGCAAAAACTGCTGGGAAAATTGGAAACTAGTGTGGAAGAAATTAGGGCTTGACCCATACCTAACACCACATACCAAGATAAGATCTAAATGGGTTCATGATCTAGATATAAAGAGGGACTTTGTAAGCAAGTTAGAGGAACGTAATATAGTTTATCTCTCACACCTGTGGAGATGGAATAAATTTATGTCCAAAGAAGACCTGGAACTCCTAATTGAACACCAGATGGATAATTTTGATTATATTAAGTTAAAAAGTTTCTGTACAAACAAAACAAATGCAGACAAGATTAGGAGGGAAGCATCAAATTGGGAAATCATCTTTACATTTAAGGGTTCTGATAAAGGCCTCATTTCTAAAATTTATAGAGAATTGTCTCATATATATAAGAATTCAAGCCACTCTTCAATAGATAAGTGGTCAAGGGATATGAACAGACAATTTTCAGATGATGAAATTAAAACCATCTCTAGTCATATGAAAAGTTGCTCCAAATCACTATTGATCAGAGAAATGCAAATTAAGACAACTCTGAGATACCACTACACACCTGTCAGATTGGCTAAAATGACAGGAAAAGATAACGATGAATGTTGGAGGGGATGTGGGAAAGCTGGGACACTAATACATTGTTGGTGGAACTGTGAACGGATCCAACCATTCTGGAGAGCAATTTGGAGCTATGCTCAAAAAGTTGTCAAACTGTGCATACCCTTTGACCCAGCAGTGTTTCTACTGGGCCTATATCCCAAAGAGATCTTAGAGGAGGGAAAGGGCCCCACATGTGCAAGAATGTTTGTGGCAGCCCTTTTTGTAGTGGCTAGAAACTGGAAACTGAAGGGATGCCCATCAATTGGAGAGTGGCTGAATAAATTATGGTATATGAATGTTACAGAATATTATTGCTCTGTAAGAAACGACCAGCAGGACGATTTCAGAGAGGCCTTGAGAGACTTGCATGAACTGATGCTGAGTGAAACGAACAGAATCAGGAGATCATCATACACAGCAACAACAGTATTACATGATGATGAATTCTGATGGACATGGCTCTCTGCAACAAAGAATTGTCTCAAACCAGTTCCAATTGTTCACTGAAGAAAACCATATACACCCAGAGAGAGGGAAATGAAATATGGACCACAACGTAACATTTTCATGATCTCTATTGACATTTGCTTGCATTGTGTTTCCTTTCTCGGACTCTTTTTTTTTTCTTGTAGATAGGATTTTTCTTGCATAACTTCTCAAGCATTTCAACATTATTAACATGTAGTGGACTTCCTGCCATCTAGGGGAGGGGAGGGGACTGGGGGTAAAATTTGTAATGGAAAACTTTGTAAAGATCAATGCTGGGGAACTACCCATACATATGTTATACAAATAAAAAGCTTTAATAAAAAAAAAACCATAATAAAAAAAAGAAATGATCAGCAAGCTGATTTCTGAGAGGGTTAAGAGACTTACATGAACTGATACTAAGTAAAATGAGTAGAATCAAGAGAACATTGTATATAGAAACAAGATTATATGATGATCAATTTTGATGGACTTGGCTCTTTTCAACAATGAGATGATTGAAGGCAATTCAAATAGATGTGATGGAAAGAGAGTTACATGCATCCAGAGAGAACTATGGGGACTGAATATGAATTACAATATAGTATTTTCACCATTTTTTGTTGTTGTTAATTGCTTGCTTGGTTTTTTTTTCTTATTTTTCCCTTTTGATCTGATTTTTCTTTTTTAGCATGATAAATGTGGAAATATGTTTAGTAGAATTGCACTTGTTTAACCTATACTGGATTACTTGCTGTTGGGGGTGGGAGGAGATGGGGAGAGAGGGAGAAAAATGTGGAACACAAGATTTTACAAGGTTAAATATTGAAAACTATCTTTGCATATATTTGGAAAAATAAAAAGCTGTTATTATTTTTAAAAAAAGAACCTTCCTTTCCTTCTTGTGCTTTTATTCCACATTCAGCAGAAACAGTTTAAAATCTCATTTTTGATTTAGGAATGAAAAGGGACTTTAGTTGATCTAGTCTAACTACATTCATTTTCTAGATAAGGGAATCAAGACTCAGAGAGGTTCATTGATTTGATAAAAGCCACAAGGGCAGCAAAACCAGACTCAAAGCCAGATTCAGTAGCTCCAAATCAAATGCTCTTTCTACACCATAGCATTCCCTGGGTTACCTAATACTGTGTTTTTATAATCTTTCTCTCTTTTGGAAAAGTCTTATCATATTTAACATAAATCTATTTATGAAACATTTCTTTCCTGTTATAATCTTAGTGGAAAGAAAATTTCTGGTCACCATGCTCTATGGGATATCCCTTATTACCACATTTTCACTTCCCTTCATTTGTTTCTATGTTTTAGAGTAGCAGAGATGAAGGGAAGAGATTATTCAGTAATCTGAAAACCTACAGTTGTGGAAGTGTAATTTATTTTTGTGGCAGGCAGTATGGTTATAAAAACTTAACAAAGCAAAATTTCAAAGGAAATTAATAACTATAGTTCGGGAAAATTATGCGTAAAATTCTGAGTAAGTTTTAGGGACTATTTAACCCATTCATAACTGGCTTACACTTGTATCTAAGAGAATTTTCCCAAGTTAGTTTTATTTCTACAGGAAACAGAAAATACAAATTCTTTCTGGATAGCAAAAATATTCCCCCCAAAAAAATAGTCCATTTCATCTGTAACCTTTCCTCAATTTATTGTGTGAGGATACAAGCATGGGGAAAACTACTTCATACATACAATTGTCACAAACTAATGATGACATTGCATGTTGTATCTGTCATCAATTCCAAAGGACCCATGATGAAAAATGCTATTCACCTCCAGAGACAGAACTTATAAATTCTGAATGAAGATTGAAGCATGCTTTTTTTACTTTCTTTGTTTTCTTGTTTGTATGTTTTCATGACTAATACAGAAATATATTTTGCAAACCTTTACATGTACAATTTCTATCATATTGCTTTACTTCTCAAGGTATAGGGGAGGGATAATAAAGAGGGAAAGAATCTGAAACTCAAAATTTTTTAAAATTAGTATTAAAAACATAAAATGTAATTGGAAAACAGTCGATGAAACAAAATGCATTAAAAAATAAAAGAAAATGTATGCCCAAAGCCCTATTAAATAGAGGTGAGCAAAGAAGGGGAGTTCTTTTCTCTAATCCTATTCCTGTCCAAATATGAATCCTAATGCTGTGTTGGAATTTGGCCTTATGTTAAGGTAATCATATAGATTTAATTGGTCGCTGAAGGCATGAACACAAAGTCTTCTGGGTTTGTTGTCAAAGAAACCATGGGAGCAAGTCACAACCAATAGATAGAAGAAAGGGTTGATGCCATTTTGAAGCCACGCAGAATTTTTGCAGAATCAAGCACTTAGTTCTTTCTTTTTACTGCTGTTGTTCAAAGACTCTGAAAAAGCAGCTGTTGCTAGCACAGCAATTGTTCCAGTTAATAATGCAGCTAAGGCATGGGAAAGAATTATTGCTATGAATGAACACTTGGCCTAGCATGCCAGTTTGAATGAGATGACCCCTATTGCCCCTACAGATGATTTCCTTCTCTCCTGGTTCTGAACTAGAGAAATGGCAGCTACCATTAATTACAACATTCCTCTGGAGTTTGTATCTTGTTTCTTTTCTGATTAGTCTTCCTGCCTCATGTCTCCCGCCACTCAGATCCATCTACCACTCAGCTGTCAAAATTATTTTCCTAAGGCACAAATCTGATCATATCATGCCACCACACACACACACACAAACACACACACACACAAACACACACACACACACACACACACAAACACACACACCATACTCCAGTGGTTCCCTATCATCTCCAGGTTCAAGTAGAAAATCCTTCATTTGGCATTTAAAACTCTTGATAGGGGCAACTAGATGGCACAGTGGATAGAGAGCTCCAGTCCTGAAGTCAGGAGAAACTGAATTCAGATGTGGTCTCAAATACTTAACACTTACTATTAGATGTGTGACCCTGGACAAATCATTTAACCCTTACTGTCTCTCAAAAAAAAAAAAGAACTATTTATAATTTGAATTCTTCCTACATTTCCAGTCTTCTCGCACATCACACCCTTCTACTTGATAGCATAGAAATAGTGGTTTTCTTGATGTTCCTTGCACACAATGTCCCATCTCTAAATTCTGTCCATTCCCATTAGTCAAATTTCCATCCTTGGAATGTTCTCCCTCTTTATTTCATCCCCCTCATTCTCTTAGGTTCCTTCAAGATCAAATAAAATCCCAGTTTTTGCAAGGGTTTTCCCCCATCCTATCCCTTTATTGTTGATATTTTTCTTTACAGAATACCTTCCATTTGTTCTGTATATATCTTATATTTGCATGGTTGTTTACATGTTGTCTTCCACATGGGAATGTGCACTTCTGTTTCTTCATCTGACATATGATAGTAATAATAATATTTACCACAGAAGTCCTAAATGAGAGAATATACTTCTCCCTGGACTAAAGTCATGAGAGGAAGAAATTGTCTTTAAAGAAATGAGGGGTGGGGCAGCTAGGTGGCGCAGTGGATAGAGCACCAGCCCTGAAGTCAGGAGGACCTGAGTTCAAATTTGGTCTCAGACACTTCCTAGCTGTGTGACCCTGGGCAAGTCACTTAACCCCAATTGCCTTAGCAAAAAGAAAAAAAAAAGAAAAAGAAATGAGGGACTATCTCAACTAACCTGATGCACTAAGCTCAGTCCTCAGCAGTCACCGTCATTCTTCCTCCACTTCAACTGCACAACTGACCCAGTAACTGCTTCAGTGCTAAAAGCCACTTCTTTCAATGTTTTTGAAGGGGAAAGTAGGTAAGCATAAATTTAATGCTCAGCTCTTCTCCTTTTCCTCTTCTTTCTCCTCCTTCTCCTTCTCCTTCTTCTTCTTTAAATAATTTCAATACTCAATGGCATCTAAGCAAAGAATTTAAATTTCTATTATTGCTTTAAGACAGGGCTAGAATTCAATGCAGTATTAAGTGAGAAATCAAAAATCATATGATGTAAATGTGTAAATTTTCCAGGAATTTTACATAAAGTATTTAATATAACACCTAAAAATTGCACCCCCAAAATAATTATTTTTGAATACCTGTTGTAGATGATGATGATGGTTTACTGCTATTAGAATTGTGAAAAAAAGAAAAAAAATTATTTCATACCCAGCATTGATGAGGGAAGTTCACAAGAAAATATATGATTCAATATAACTCAAAAGCTGTTCAAGTTAAGTCTTTCTCTATCTTTTCTCATTCTGTATCATCACATAAGGCATCAGTGTTTGTGTTGGTTCATTGATACTGTCATATATGTTGTTTAGAACTATCTAATACTTCACAAGAGGAGACAGCAGACAGACAGACTTCACACCTGTCAGAAGTGTACCTAGTGACCCTTCTCCGGCCCTTTGTAGATTGGGGTCCTGGGATATGAATAGACTTTGAGGTCAACCTTGGAACAAAAGAAAGTTATTGAAAGAAAAGACAAGATTATAACAACATTCTCTTAAAAAACAAGATTTGGTGTGTAGAGGAAAAATATAAAGATTCATAGAAAGAAAAATTAGGAAAAAGAACTCTCTCCCTTCTGTGCCCCCTTGCAACAAGAGAAACAATACAGTGACATGGAAATGGGAAGTATATGCTTATGACCTGAGAAGGTAGTTCAAGGGCATCAAATCCTACTATTCTGTATACAGGACAGAGAATTTTTCATTCCTTAGGCAACATTATTTAAAAATCTAGACTCATAGAGAAAGGAGTTTTGGGGGGCAATATCAAGTCTGAAGGTTTCTTGTAGATACCAATAATTTCACTGATCCTGTGCTGTGTCCTAGAAGACTAAAGTTAAGGAGTTACTCAGGCAGTATAGACCTGATGAGACAAAATTTGTTTGCTCTATAAGCTACAAATCAAGTTTATCTTTCAGGGACTATAAACTGTAAAACCATACTACAAATCCTGGGAGGTTTGTAAATAATTCTATGCAGTGACTGTGGTGGGGTATAATTTTTGCTTTGTTCCTAGAGTGAAAGGCAAGTATGAAACATTTCAGGACTAGAAATAGCTCTCTCCAATGTCAGAACACACTTAGGTATCATTTCAACAAATTCCACCTAGAAGGTAAAACAGGATCATACCTTCATCCAGTTCTATTAGTAGCATACATATAATTAAATTTCTGAATATTTATGTGGATATTTTGAACATAAATATATTATGTTTTCATGAAGCTCTACATGTCCATGAGGCATCAAAGTTTATATATATATATGTGTGTGTGTGTATATATATATATATATAATTAAAATTATTAGCAAAAGTTCATCTTTTTTATTTAATCAACTGACACAGTCTGCTCAAAGTAGATCTTCTTCCATAGAAGGAAGTTAAGGCAGGAGGTGAGAGGATGGGACAAGGAAAGAAGTCCCTCTTCCCAGGAACAGACAGAAAGAGTTTGAGTAACTAATGAACACAAATTACAGAACACTAAAGGAATTTTACCAACAGTCTTTCATTTACTGGATTTGGAGCTATGATGCACTGTGGTAGTTTTCAATTTTTTTGGTCTCAAGACCATTATGAACTCTTCAACATTCAGTATTTTGAGTTACAAATTCTCTAGCTTCCCAATACAAATAACATTCATCATAGTTTTAAATAGATTTCACTTAGTATTTAAAAAAAAAAAACTCCATTTGTTCCTGTGCTTTGTGGTGTTTTTTTTTTTTTAATGGGAATGAATGATATATTTTGTCAAAAGATTTTTCTACATCTGTTGAAATAATCACATGATTTTTGTTATTTTCATTATTTCATGATCCTTGCATTCTTGGCATAAATCCCACTTGGTCAAGATATATGATCTTTGTGATATATTATCATTTTCTCTTTGATAATATTTTATTTACATTTTTGCACTGATATTCATTAGAAAAATTGGTTCATAATTTTCCTTCTCCATTTTTGCTCTTTCTGGTTTACAGATCAGCATGATATTTGTGTTGCAAAAGGAATGTGTAGGACTCCTTCTTTGCCTATTTTTCCATACAGTTTACATAGCATTGGAATTAATTGTTCTTTAAATGTTTGGTAGAATTCAATTGTGAATCTATCTGGTCATTGGGGATTTTTTCTTAAAGAGTTTATTAATAGCTTCTTAAGTATTCTATTTTCTCTTCTGATAATTTGGACAATTTATATTGTTTTGTAAATATTCATCCATTGCCCTTAGATTTTCAGATTTCTTGTCATATAATTGGGCAAAATAGCTCCTATTTGCTTTTATTTCATCTTCACTCATAGGGAATTTCCCCTTTTCATTTCTGAAACTGGTAATTTGGTTTGCTTCTTTCTTGTAATAAATTCAACAAGTGACTTATCTATTTTAATGCATTTTTAATAAAACCAGCTCTGGTTTTATTTATTAGTTCAATTTTTTTAACTTTAAATTTTATTAATTTATTTTTTCATTTTCATATTTAATTAGTGATTTTAGTGTTTTTTCTTTTTTCTAATTGTATTCTCAAGTCATCTGTCTGTTCTTTCTTTATTTTATTGAGTAAGTATTTAAAGATATAAATTTTCCCTTAAGTATTGTTTTGACTGAATGGTATTTTGTTTCATTGTTTTCGTTCTATTTAAAGAGATTATTAAATATTTCTATTTGTTTTTTGACCCAATCACTTTTAAGGATTAGATTATTTAGTTTCAAATTAATTTTAATCTACATTTTTGTTTCCCTTTTTTAAGTCTTTTTTTGCATTATGATCTGAAAAGGAAATATTTAATATTTCTTTTTTTCTGAATTTGCTTTTGAGATTTTGAAATCTCTTGATACTGTTCAGTTTTGTTTGTTTGTTTTTTAACCTGTACAGGCCATATACAACTGAGAAAAAGGTATATTCCTTTATATTCCCATTCAATTTTCTCCAGAAAAATCTCTTTATATTGTTAAAAACAATGAAGACCTGCCCCCATAAACTTTTGTTTTGTGGATTATATCTATTGAATAGAAATATGAATTATAAAATTTTAAAACATTTATTTTCAATCTATTTTTAAAATAATAATATGAATAATATTTTAAAATAATAATAATAAATTATCTATTTCAATGTTAACATAAATAGCATTTTAATTTAAATATGTTTTCCCAAAAATAGTGAGACAAGTGGCACTGTTACATATTATTTTAAATCTCTTGTATGTCAGAAGGTCAATAAACATATTTAAGTATCTACTATGTGCCAGGCACTGGGCTAAATGCTGTGAGTAAAAAAAGAGGCAAAAGATAAAAAGCTCACAATCTAATTAAAGAGATAACAAGCAAACAAATAGGTACAAATAAGCTATAAATTATATATGTGCATATATGCATATGTTTATATACACACACATATATGTATATGTACATATACAAAAACATATATACATACATACACAATAAAAAAGAAAGAATTAAGAAAAATACTAGAATTGAGAAATTCAAAATGGCTTCCATTAGAAGAGTGATTTTAGGTTTGGCTTGAAGGAAAGCAGGAAAGCCAGGAAAGTAAACAGAGACAATGAGGAAAAAGAGCATTCCACTTATGGGAGACGACCAAATAGGTAGAACCAAGAGATGGGATGTTTTTTCTTGAGAAATAGCAGGGAGAGGAGTGTCAATGAATGAAAGGGTACATGATAGGGAGTAAATGTAGAAAGACTGGAAGGATATGAAGGGATGAGATAATGAAGGTCTTTGAATGCCAAACATAAGATTACTACAGTAATCTTTGAATTTATCAAACATTAGATTACTGTAATCATTGACTATTACGTCTTGTGAACCTAACCTATTCCATTGAATATCTGTTTCTTAGCCAGTACAAAATAGTTTTTATGACCACTGCTTTATAATATAGTTTCAGGTCTGGTATAGCTAAGCCAACTTCATTTGTATTTATTTCTATTAATTCTCTTGAAATTCTTGACCTTTTTTTCTTCCAGATGAATTTTGTTATTATTTTTCCTACCTCTAAAAAATGATTTCTTGGCAGTTTGGTTGGTATGGCACTGAATAAATAGATTAATTTCAGTAGAATTGTCATTTTTATTTTATTAGCTTGTCTACCCATGAACACTTGATAATCTTCCAATTGTTTTGATCTAACTTAATTTGTGTGGAAAGTGGACATAAACTTTCTAATCTATAATTTGGATACTGTTTCTCTCCCTCACAGATGGTTATAAAGATTAATAGCTTTAGGAAATCAAGGCATGATGGTGCACACCTGCTGCTAGAGGATTGTAAGGCTGTTGGATAGATTTAGTAGGGATAAAGCTGATCAAATGTCTTCAGTAAATCCCTTATCAATATGGTATGCTCCTGAGAGCAAGGATCAAATTATCTAAGGAGGGGTGAGAAAACCTAGGTAAAAAGCTGAATCAGTCAAGATTTCCATGAAGATCAGAGGTAGGTTTAAACATAATAAAGTGAATGTCAGAGGTAGGAATATCAAGCAGGTCTTTTGCCTCTAAGATCTTGCCACAATATCAAAAATGAATTAACATGGGAAACTGATGTGGAGAAATAACATAATTCTGATCTCAAAGCCAGCAAGATCTGAGTTCAGATCCTGTTGCTGGCACACACTGGTTGTGACTTTGTGCAAATCACTTATCTTTTCAGTACCCATAGGCATCTCTTTCAACTAATATAGATTCAGCCATTTTGAACAGCAATCTGCAACTATGCCCAAAGAGTTATTAAACTGCCTATACTCTTTGACCCAGTAATACCATCACTAGGTAAATTTCCAGAGATGATAAGGGGAAAAGGAAAGGAATTTATGCGCTAAAATGTTCAAAGAAGCTCTCTTTGTGGTGTCAAAGAACCGTAAATTACAGTAACGTCCATTAATAGGGGAATGTTTGAACAGGTTGTGATATATGATTATGATGAAATACTACTATACTATAAGAAATTACAAGTTCATTGATCATAGAAAAACATGAAATAATTTGCACAAAATAATGAAAACAAAACAGCAAAACCAAGAAAACATTGTATATAGTAACAACAATATTGTATTAAGAATGACTTTGAGCAAATAAGTCAATTTGACTATTAGAAATACCAAAATTAACTGTAAAGAACATATGAAGATATGTTCAATTGCTTGCTTTCTAGGGAAGGGGAGTGGAAAGAAGGGAGAGAGGGAAACTTGGAACATACGGTTTTCCAAAGGTGAATGTTAAAAACTATCTTTGCATGTATTTTGAAAATTAAAAACTATTATTTAAAAAATTAATTTAATTTAAAAAGAACATATGAAGAAAAATTCTCTCTATATCCAGAGAAAGAACTGATAAATAGAAGTGTATACAGAATAATTTTATATATACACACCGACTTGTGTCTAATGATAGGAAAAAAATCTGAGGGGATAATTTACATGAGAACTTTATTACATATTTAAAAGGAATAGCAAGTTGTATCTAATAGATTTTTTCAGTTTCATGCACAGTTATTTTTTTATTATAATATAATATAGAAATGTTTGTTTTATTCCATAAATTTAAAATTAATTAAAACTTTGAAACATCTATATATACGCATACATATGTATGTATATATCTATACATGTATATGAATATACATATATATACATATTTAACATGAAAATAGCTAGATGAATACATGGAGAAGAAAATGGCAATCCATTCCAGTATCATTGCTAAGAAAATCCCAAAATGGGGTCATGAAGAGTCGGATATTACTGAGAAAACTGAACAATAATAATGAATACAGGTCTCTGTGCTCATCCATTCTTTGCCATTATCTTTGCTCACCCAAGCTGAGTATAAAAGCAACGCAACTATGGAAGAATCTAAGACTCAGGGACATGGAATCTAACATCTTAAAAAAAAGAAATCATTCAACTGTTGGTCCTTCGGTATTCCCAGTGTCAACATTCTCCAGAGTTGTGGGACTTGGAGAGCACAAAACCATTCACCTCAGTTCAGTCTTTCAGAAGAGGATATCAGAAATAAAAGTGAGATATCTGAGTAAAATCTGTAATTCTTTAGATGATAAGACAAAATCCTATGTTCACAAATCCTCAATTTCTCCCAAAAGATTGCTTCTTCCTAAATCCCCCCACCTTACCAAGGAATTTTGCTTTTGCCCTAAGACAGTCTTCCCCTTCCCACATAGTATCTGTGAACACATTGTTTTCCTCAGTAAAGTTACCAAGAGCAGAATCTGTTTCATTCTCATCTTTCTATCCCTTTGTATCTCACTTATTAGTACTTACTATATGCCATGCACTGTGCTAAGGGCTGAGGATATAAATTCAAGCAAGAAAGCATTCTCTACCCTCAAGGAACTTGTATTCTAAAAGGGGAAAACAATAAACAGAACCAGGAGAGAAAATGAATACTGCCTTACTTGACCCTTCGACAAACTGAAGGTTCAAGGAAGAACTCACTTATTGGAAAAGGTGGCCAATGTGTGAGAAGGCAATTGAGTCATGAACATGAAGTCCAGAGAGTAGAAAACATGGTGGAGAGAGGACAACTTATAAAAGCTCCTAGTTGTTGGATGCAGCTTCTATTCTAATGTCCTGGTATATTTTCTGTGCTTTATTAATTTTTGTTTTCTGATTAAGTTAATACTACACATTTCTCTACATCCGTATTTGTGATGACCTACCATTGGCATATTTTGGCAACAAAATTGACACATTGGAGGACAATAAAATATGTAAACTGTGGTAATTCATATTATCTTAACCCTTTATCTGACAGGCAGTGCTCATTTAACTTATAACCAATATTTCATTTCATGTTTCCAAGATTGTAAGACCAGCAGTGCAGATTCAATAAAGCACCATGAACAAAAACTTACGGGATTAGATGCCTCTTTGTCTTGAAAGCAAACCCTACTTCTTGACAAAGAGCTCAAATCAGAAAATCAAGATTGCCTGAAATTTCCCTCAGGATTGAATCTCTTCTGCACTGAGGTCCCCAGAATTCTCTGTATTTGATTCTGACTCCTGTGGGATTCCAGCAAATTTTAGATGGACCCAGGATACAAGGTTTAGACAAGCCACACTTCCAGCTTTCAGAATATAAAAGATGGATTTCTTTTTAAGGGTAGATCTGCTAGGCAGCTTCTACTTAGAAGCTTAAGGTAAATCTGACACTGTGTTTGAGCCATTGCTGTTGAGTAAGTGAACCTCAAAAATAATAATATTAATAATTAATACCAAGATGTGAAAGGCATAAGACTTGAAGTTATTTTATAACTATAGGTGTCTTGTGGTTCTCTCAACTGACAGGATTCCATAGAAAAGCCATAAGCACCTTTGTATCCAGCTCATATTTAATGGGGGGGGGGGAAAAAACCCAGGGGGGGCGAGTGCATTACTGCTGACTTCCATCTCTTCTGACTGCTGGCCCAACCTTTGTTAAGAGATGGAGGGAAACCAGGGCAGCTAGGTGGCACAGTGGATAGAGCACCATCCCCGAAGTCAGGAGGACCTGAGTTCAAATTTGATCTCAGACACTTAACATACCCCAGCTGTGTGACCCTGGGCAAGTCACTTAACCTCAATTGCCTCAGCAAAAAGCAAAAAGAGAGAGAGAGAGAGAGAGAGAGAGAGACAGAGACAGAGAGACAGAGAGAGAGAGAGAGAGAGAGAGAGAGAGAGAGAGAGAGAGAGAGA
>JAJPUD010022776.1:0-20060 GCA_023553655.1 Myrmecobius fasciatus | reverse complement strand
AAATTATTATATATGAATGTTATGGAATATTATTGCTCTGTAAGAAACGACCAGCAGGATGATTTCAGAGAGGCCTGGAGGGACTTGCATGAATTGATGCTGAGTGAAACGAGCAGAACCAGGAGATCATCATACACAGCAACAACAGTATTACATGATGATCAATTCTGATGGACATGGCTCTCTGCAACAAAGAATTGTCTCAAACCACCTCCAATTGTTCACTGAAGAAAACCATATACACCCAGAGAGAGGGCAATGAAATATGGACCACAACGTAACATTTTCATGATCTCTATTGACATTTGTTTGCATTGTGTTGCCTTTCTCTGATTCTTTTTTTTTTCTTGTAGATAGGATTTTTCTTGCACAACTTGTCAAGTATTTCAACATTATTAACATGTAGTGGACTTCCTGCCATCTAGGGGAGGGGAGGGGACTGGGGGTAAAATTCCATACGTATGTTATACAAATAAAAACTTTAATAAAAAAAAAAGAAAGAGTTGTCGATCAGTGGAATAAATTGGGTTAGGTTCACAAGACACAATAGTCAATGACTATAGTTATCTAGTGTTTAAAAAACCCAAAGACCCCTGTTTCTGGGATATGAACTCGCTATTTGACAAAAACGTCTGGGAAAATTGGAAATTAGTAAGGCAGAAACTAGGCCCTGACTCATACCTAACACACTATACCAAAATAAGGTTTAAATGGGTTCATAATTTAGACATAAGGAGTGATCTCATAAGTAAATTATAAGATCAAAGAATAGTCTACCTCTCAGGTCTATGGGGAAGGAAGGAATTTGTGGTCAAAGAACTAGAGTACATTATGGAATGCAAAATGTATAATTTTGATTATATTACGGTAAAAAGTTTTTATACAAACAAAACCAGTGTAGACCAGATTAGAAGGGAAACAGTAAAACTTTCTATATCCAAAGCCTGAGAAAGGCCTCATTTCTAAAATATTTAGAGAATTGACTCAAATTTATAAGAACAGAAGTCACTCTCCAGTTGATAAATGGTCAAAGCATATAAACAGAAAATTTTCAGATGAAGAAATTAAATCCATTTCTAGTCTTATGAAAAAAAGTGCTCCAAATCATTATTAGTCAAAGGAATGAAAATTAAGACAATTCTGAGGTATCACTACAGACTTCTCAAATTGGCTAAAATTGGAGGAAAAGATAACTATAAAGTTTGGAGGGATGTGGGGAAAAGTGGGACACTAATACATTGTTTTTGCTGAGGCAATTGGGGTTAAGTGACTTGCCCAGGGTCACACAGCTAGGGAATGTTAAGTGTCTGAACCCAAATTTGAACTCAGGTCCTCCTGACTTCAGGGCTGGTGCTCTATGCACTGTACCACCTAACTACTCCAACACTAATACATTGTTGATGGAGTTGTGAACTGATTCAAACATTTTGAGAGCAAAATGCCCAAAAGGCTATCAAACTGTACATACCTTTTGATCCAGCATTGTCTCTGCTGGGCCTGTATTCCAAAGAGATCATAAAATAGGGGAAAGGGGACACGTGCAAAAATCTTTGTAGCAGCCTGTTTTGTACTGGCAAGGAACTGGAAATTGAGTTGGAGAATGGTTGAATAACTTATGGCATATGAATGTTATGGAATATTATTGTTCTATAAGAAATAATCAGCAGTTTGATTTCAGAGAGGCCTGGAGAGACTTACATGAACTGATGCTAAGTGAAATGCTCAGAACCAGGCAATCATTGTCACATAGCAACAAGATTATGTAATGATCATTTCTGAGGGCATGGCTCTTTTCAACAGTGAAGTGATTCAAGCCAATTCCAATCATCTTGTGATAGAGAGAGCCATCTGTATCCAGAGAGAAGACTGTGGGGACTGAATGTGTATAACAACATAGTATTTTCAATTTATTTTTGTTTATGTTTGCTTGCATTTTGTTTTCTTTCTCATTTTATCTGATTTTTCTTGTGCAGAATCATATTTGTGGAAAGATGTATAGAAGAATTGCACATATTTATCACATATTGGGTTAAGTTCCATCTAGGGGACTGGATGCTGGGAAGGGAGAGAAAAAATTTGGAACACAAGGTTTTTCAGGAGTGAACCTTGAAAACTATCTATGTATGTTTTGAAAAAAAAAACTTTAAAGAAATACAATAAAAAATAATTGCATATGTTTCATATATATTATACTACGACCTGCCTAAGGGAGAGGGGGGGAAAGGAAAGAGAAAATAATATAGAACATAATGATTTGCTAGGGTGAATAATGAAAACTATCCATGCATATATTTTGAAAACAAAAAAGCTGAAAAGTTATCCATAATACTTTGTTTTCACATTTTACCTAATTCTACTTTGAATTCTTTTCATTTGTATCTGTGCCACATTCATCCCCATACACATTCCCCATGACATTGTAAATTCTTTATAATCATAAACCATTTCTGTAACCTTAGCACCTGGTACAATGCCAGGGACACACACACCATATGCCTGGTAAATTCATTAGCTGATGACATTTGTCTGAAATTAGCAATCCATACCTGCCCCAAATTAGCTTAGTTTACTAATATTTATTAATCACTCATTGGTGGCATGGCAAAGTTCAAAGACATTAACAAGTTTCATATATATATATATATAGCTACTCCCCCTAAATAACACTTTATGGGCAGTCCTTGGTAAAGGTGAATGATAAAGTGTTTCTCATATGCATACACATATCTCTAGAAATAGAGTAAAGTTGACACTGGCCTCATGCTCTGCGTGATGTTGTTAAATCATTTTCAGTCATGTCTGATTCTGTGATCCTGTTTGGAGTTTTCTTGACCTTCAACTCATTTTACAGATGATGAACTTAGTGAAATAGGGTTAGGTGACTTCCCCAGGGTCACATAGCTGGTAAGTATCTGAGACCAGACTTGAATCCATGAAGGTAAATCTTCTAAACCCAGTGGTCTATCTACTGAACCACCTAGATGCCTTTCGTATTCCATAGTTTCATTTTTGTTTATTTTTGTTTCATTTTGTTTTGTTTTAATTGGATATAGAGTACATAGGCTTATTATCTGCTATGTGATGTAGTATTTTATTCTATTTACTATGAAATTAAATCTTTCGTATTTCTGAGTGTTCTTTATTCTTACCGATGAGTGTTCTTTATTCTTACCAATGTTATGAGTATTCTCTCTGTCTTTGTTTCTTGTTCTCTCTCTGTGTTTTTTCTCTGTCTTTGTCTTTGTCTGTTGCTCTCTTTCTATTTCTTCTTATTACTTCTTCTTTCTCCTCCTCTTCTAATTACTCTGTATAGACTTTGCTGCTTATTATCATCCTTGGAAAAATGTAAACTTCCTAAGGACTAGCACTGATTTTTTTTTTACCTTTTTCTTTATACAATTAATGCCTAGTATAGTGCTTTACACATATTATATACTTATAAATATCTATTGGATCAGAATGGGTTCTGTTAATTTAGCTAGAATTAAGGGGGGGAGGATATAGGCAGGATTTCACAATAGTTTAAGTGAAGTTTCATCAAGGTTTTATAAAAAAAAGAGGAAGACAGGAGAAAGCATTTATTAAGTGATTACAATATGTCACATATTGGGCTATGTAGAGTTCTAACTACTTTAGAGATATTTTTTCATTTGATTATCATGATAACCCTGGGAAGGAAATGCTATTATTATCCCCATTGCCTATTTCAAACAGACAATAATTAGGATATTTCTCTGTGTCATACAGGCAGTAAGTGTTGGAGGCCAGATTTGAATTCAGGTTTTCCTGACTCCAAGTACACTCTAATCAGTGAACAGCCTAACTATTATATTACTGTTACCTTTCTGATGATGTTCTTCTCATCGCACATCAGTACCATATTAGACCAGTATGTTCAGGAACAACAATTCATTTATTTAGCAAATATTTATTGAGTATGCAAAGGATTATTCTGGATGCTAAGAAAAGAACACAGTTTCCTGGAACCTTTTACTGTGTGTAAACAATAGCCCAAAGTACATGTTTGTTTTCAAAGAGGTCTCATTATGTTTCCTTCAATGTAGGTAAACTTATTTGGTCCCTATTTCTTTTCACTAATACAAGTTACATCCCAGTAGGTATGACATTGTAGCTTTGGGGATTATTATTGCAAATTCTTTCAGTGCATTCATAAATATCTGATGGCTGAGCAGCCCCACTATCCATATTTCATAATATAAAGAACTATTTAATTAAGTCTATCTTTGGTTTCCCAAAATGACTTACAGCCAATGTCCTAACCATACTTAAAATTATTTTAAATCACAAACTTATATTTGTGAAGGGAAAGTTTTTTTATACCCTATATTGGTGTCTTTGCAGAACTTCTTCATTTTTGGAATGTACTACTTTCCTCACTCCAGCTCTTAGATATCTAGCTTGCCTCAAAGATGTTCTACCCTGAAGGTGTTCCCCTTTCAGATTTATGTAATTACTATATTTTTAAAGATTTTTTTGACTAGATGAAAGAGAAGATTCTTTGCCTCAATTGCTACCTAGTTTTAATCACTGAATGGATGTGGAGTTAGGATGTGGACAAACGAAGACTTGTTGAAAATAGTTTAAAAAGGCCACTTTTCCATTGCCTTCAAAGCCATCTCCAATCGTCCTGATCTATATTTGGCCACTGGGCCTAGACAGCTCTGGAAGGGAAAATAAGGCAGCTTCCCTCACTTCAATCCAATTCACTTGGATGTCATGGTCCTCTACAAGAACGAAGAACAAGCAATAATACCAACATGAAGCACTTTCTCTCTTAAAATGATTTTGTATTATTTTAATTTTTACTTATTGGTTTTCTTGATTTATACTGCTTAGGAAAGCAAGCTTCTTATAAGCAATGCCTTTCTAATTTTGGCCTCATGTCCCAAGTCTTGAGCACCATGTCTGACAAATAGAAGGCAGTCAATCAATTTTTGTTTAATTAAATTGAATGCCTAAATAAATGATGTTCACTGATCTCTTCTTCATTCACACACTTATTCCCTCCATCAAATAGGACTTATTTTCCTCATCGTGTAGACAAAGAGTCAAGAATTCTCTGGACAATCACATTTTAGATGTTCCTTTGAGAATAGCCAATTCCATTAACAGATTTTCATTAATCAAAATTTTCTCATTCTAAAACTGCATAAAATGTGTTAGCTGGATTAATTTTCATTTGTTAATATCAAGATTAATAGAACTGGGAAAGCATTTAATTCCTTTGGCTGAACATTAGAAATGCTTAACTGAATTTTTATTATGGGATATCAATAGAGTTATTTTGGTCCAATAATCTATAATAAGAATAGAAAACATACATAAAATTGCATATAGAATGATACTGGTTGTTGACTTCACATTCTTTTTTTTTTAGAAGAATGATTGGAAAACCAACTCTTAATTACATTTTTAAAAGAAAGCCTGGAGACATTATGTAAAGCCAGTGAGAAAAAGTGCAGATCCACATAATTTTATTCTCTTTGGCTGTTCAAATAAACTGGCACGTTTGAACATGTAATAAAAAAAATCTAAAAGTGCCAAAATTAAGTGATTCTAAAAGTATTGTCATTATTATTAATAGACCTATCCATTTATATGCTACAAAATTTAACTTCAAGACCTAATTTGTGAAGTTAATATTATGCTTAATTAAAACAAAAAAAATAATGAATCTCAGAGTTGGAAGGCATGTCAGAGGCCATCTCATCCAGCACATACTTGAAACACAAATCCTCTTTAGAATATCCTGAAGAATGGATAAGGGCAGCTATATGATGCAGTGGTTAGAGTGCCAGTCTGGAGGCAGGAAGTCATCTTCCTAATTTCAGATCTGGCTTCAGACACTTAATAGCTGAGTGAATCAGGGCAAGTTAATTAACACTATTAACCTCAGTTTCCTCATCTGTAAAATGAGTTGAAGAAGGAAACAGCAAGCTACTCTAGTTTATTCACCAAGAAAGCCCCAAATGGGATCACAATAAATAGCACACAACTGAACAACAAGAAGAAAGGATAATACAGCTTCCACTTGAACACCTCTACCTTCAGACAGCTTTTTCCACTTTTTGACAATTTCAATCATTAAAACTTTCCTTATGCTAAGTGAAATTTTCTTCCTGTTTGTCTGGGGCCAAACAAAACATATCTAACTTTTTTTTACCATAAGATGGCCCCTCAAATATTTGCTAACAGAGCTCATAACTCCTCAAAAACTTCCTTCCTTCAAGCTAAACAGAATAGCAGAATAAACAGAATAATCTCTCTCTCTCTCTCTCTCTCTCTCTCTCTCTCTCTCTCTCTCTCTTACAATTCAGAATGTCTAAATCTACACAATCCATTAGTTTTAGTAGCAGTAATTACTTGTAGGAGTATATTTTTTATAAAAAAAAAGAGAGAGTGTTTTATTAAAATTTTGAGACCATGGAAACATTGCCTTTCTCTATTTCTTGTTTTGATTAACATGTTTTTTTTTAGTTTCCTTGATTTAAGAATGAGGGTAGTTACTTAGGTTTTAATTAAGAGGCAATATGTAAGTAGAACATCTAAATCCAAAAATGACACGATTTTCTAATCATATGAAAACTAGCATGAAGGAGTGAATTGGTCAAATGAACTCAATCCAGGAAGGTGAGCTCTTAGAGCTCAATCTCTAAATGGTTCTGGAGAACAAAATAGCATTCTTCTTATAGGTAAAAATATTTACAGCATAATTTTGTTGTAGCAAGGAACTAAAAACAAATAGGAGAAGAACCCATCATTTGTGTGAATGACTGAAGAAATTATGGTATAAGAATGTAATGGAATATTACTGCATTATAAGAAGTGATGAAAGCAATGTATACTGAAGAATAATGGGAAGACATATATATATATGCATATATATATATATTGATTCTGAGAGAAGTAAGCAGAAGTGGGAGAATAATTTATGAAATGACAACAATAATGTAATAGAAAAAAATTTGAAAGGCTCAAGAACTGAAATGAATGAGTAGAAAAAATAATTTGAGCAAGTGCTTACTATTTGTAAATACTTGTGTTAAGTATACATAGAAAAGTAAGACAATTTCTGCTTTTAAGGAGCTCACATTCTAATGGAAGAGAGAACCCATATGGAAAGTTTCAGCTACATGTTCAATAGGCAATAGTGAAACAGATGGTAATAGCTTCTCTCTGTGGTCATTTTAACATTTAAATCATGTTATTTTATGATAATGAAGTCTTCGGGACTATCAAAGACTTCATAGGCAAGAAGTTTCTTTTCTTGGTCTTCAGTAATTGTGGCTTCAATATCCACAGAATTAATTGCCAGATTGTATCACTATAGGGCTTGTATCACTAGGTTGAAAGAATTTTTATTCCCAAAACTCTTAGGTTCAGAATGCTGGATTATCTACCTCATAGTCTAAGGGGAGATGATGGTCAAATTGGTATTGTTATAGCTTGCTTAGCACATTTTACCTCTTTACTCTTCATCAGGGTAATAGTTGACCAATTGGCAATGGTAAATAAAAACTCCAAAAGACTGATAATGAGACATTCTCCCCATGTTTTTGCAGAGACATCTCTCCAGAATAGAGATGTATAATAAGAAATGCATTGTTATTTTATTAATAGTAAAGGTATGAATTTGTTTTGCATGATTAATTTATTATTAGAAGGAGTTTTTAACAAAAGAGAACATTTTGAGCAGAGACTGGTGATTAGTGCAAGTACTGAAAAAGTAAAAGAAAAAGAAGATAGAGAGACTATGAAATGTGCAAAGGTAATCCTTAGTAAGGGATATTGGGGAGATAATTCTTGTTCAGGAAACTATTAGACAAGATGACTTCTGAGGTCCATTCTAACATGGAATTTTATGACTAATAATTCAATAGTTACTTTTCTTATGAAAATAAATGTGAATTTTACTGGTTTCTATAATATTTCTTAAGGAGCCTTCAGGAAAAAGTTTGACAAAGGCTCAAAGTCATTCCATTCTCTAACACTCTTATGACATAAGTATAATTGCAAATCTATTTATTTTGAGGGATTAGATTTTTGTATTTTGAAACATACTATTACAATCTGTTTTATGAGCTTTTGATTAATCACATCCAACTATTTAATGATGTCCTAATTCTTTTGGCTTTATAATAAACCTTCACTGGATGCTGATTTCCTTTTGACTTCTTCCCAAACTTTTTAATTGCCCCAAACTAATATTATTGAATTGTTTAACAACAAATCAGTCATTAAGTACTATTTATTGACTTTAAGGATTACTACTTCCACAAGTAATGTGACAATGGAAAAATCCTTTTTTTATTTATATGAAAGCAAATTATTATTTATTGAGGTGAGTTTTATTTTTGGAAACAAATTTAGGCAAGTGACTTAAATTTCCTTATTTATACACATAATTTTCTATTGATGAGACAAATCAATAGGATGAATTCAAGCCAGAGATTTTAAAAGTCTTTGGTTTATTAGACAGCCAATCTTTCATGCAATATTTCAAAAGTACATGATTTTGTCAGTGAGGTTAATCATTTCTCTGAATGGCAATTAATGTTCTAGTAAGTCTCCTACATTTAGCCATGCTGTTTCTAGTATTACAGAGCAAGTTTCTCTTCTCATTCTAGGACCATTTTTTAAAATCTTTCAAGCTTGGAAAACTTTTTGCATCAATAAATCTGACATTATATTTTAAAAATTCATGGGGTCCAGAAGAAAGAGAAGTATGATCTTACGACATATGGCCCTGGATACAGCACATGTGGAGTTTTTTGTTCAGATTTTGATGCCACCTGTAAGGGAGGACCTTGTCAAACTGAAAACTGAAAAGACAATGAGTAAAATGGCAAAAGACATAGAGATGAAGTAAGATATGAATCTGTTGGAAGAAATGGGCCTAATTTGCTTAGAATAAACAAGACTTGAAGGCATGTGATATCTCATATATTTAAATGACTAACCTGCTAATGAGGAATGAAATTTCCAAAAAAAAAAAAAAAAAACTTTTTAAAACTTAGAAAAAAACTCTTTATTCAGAACTTTTCTCATTTGGGAAATTTGCCTCAAAGAAGTAAGAGGTAAGAGACAAAACTTCATAGAAGCAAATTTAGATTTGAAGGAACAAAAAAATATCTTGGTGATTAAATCCAAAGATGTCCAGGAGCCAGTTCTAAATCAGTGATATATTGTTAAAAGTTCAGTGTGACTAAATCAGCAGTCACTAAAAATCAAGGCTTGATCTATTGTTACTTCAATTGTCTAAACCCAAGAAAGTGTTAGTAAATCAGATTAAAGTTAAATGTGTGACTGTGCATTTTTTTCTGGAGAACTCAGTTGTTAAATATTTACAAGCACAACCATGTATTGCTCTATAAACATTACTTGAGCTTAGCACAAATGCAGTAAAAATTCAGGGAATTAAATCATCACTAGCATGGAAAACAAGTAACTAAAGGACACCATCATCACCACCACCATCAACACCATCACTACCAACAACTAGCATCTGTCTAGCTTTAAAGTTTGCATCGTACAAATACATATCATCTCCTTTAAGGCTTATAAGATCCCTGCGTTAGAGTTGTTCAAATTCAGACTAGACTTCTTTGAGAAGTATTAAAACAAGAATATCATAAAACAAGCATATCACATATACTACAATTCAAGATTGTCTTTGAAATCAAAACAACTTAACTTTGTATAATTTTTTGCCTATAAAGTGTTTGTACTCATTGTAGGTTTAAAGAATTTAAGGCTCAGGAAGTGATATTACCTTATCCAAGGTAAAATAGATAATCAATGGCAAAATCAGGACTTGACAGAATTTTTCTCAGCCACTTCCAGAATTGTTTCCGCTACAATATATAATTTTCTTTCTGTGAAATGTAATACTTGAATCCAAATTCCCTGATTCCAAGTCCATGTGTTTTCTATTCCATTTATTCTTTCCAAAATTTCTGTTTCAATACTTTCCCTCAAGAAGAAAAAAAAATAAGCCTTTTATTTCTAGTGACCACAGACTATTGTCTATCTTGCTAGTATGCAATGCAAAACTGAATGGATTGTGTTTGCAAGTCAAAAGAAATCTTATACATGTTTCATAGGTGTTGTAGATCATTAAAATGTTGATTTGAACAATAATATTCAAGAAAGTGTTTCTGCTTGTGAGTTCCTTCAAAGACAGAATACCATTTTGCCCAAAACAAATGACAGATATTGAACTTTGAATTATGAAAAAGTCCTTTATCTTTTAAAAGAAATCAGGTATCATCAATAACTACTCTGTAGCACTATCAGATTTAAAAGGGCTTTGGTGTTTATCTACAATTGTTGATAATTAAAACTTTATCTGAAAAAAAATTCAGAAATTTTTCATCTAGAAAACTGAAATAAAAGCAAACTAAATCTACTTGATAAAACTTCCAACACCAAACTGTGGGTGCTATTCCACATCTTACTATCACTCAATAATTATGTATTTAGGGAAAGAAAAATTCATTTTAATTACATTTTGTCCTAAACTCAAGTCTCCCCTTTCTCCTAGAGATGAAGCAATCATGTTTTGCATTTTTATTTGTTTGAATTCATGTTTAATTTTAATATTAAATAGCTTCTATCAGCTCCTAACTATTCTCTAGATCATAACCTTGACAAGTCCAAATTATAGTACTATTCACCATCTGAAAGAATGATAATCCCTGTCTACAGTTGTGAATTGTAGATTTATCTTCCAACCATCAAAGTTTCCTTATCACAGAGACCCCAGTTATAAAATCCATTATTACTTTCTCAATTAGTTTCCAAATGGTTTAAAGTCCTCTCTCTTCATGAGGGTCATGAAGGCAGAATTGGATTTCAACAATGAAATAAGTAGTGTCCCAACTGTTGCCACATATTCCCAAAGTACTGGAGTTTGCCATGTACCTTATAATCAGACATCTAAATGGCCCAAAATAGCTATATAGTAATTTCTCTGCTCTGTCAACTCAAGTCAACAAGCATTTCCTTTACAAGGAGGCAAGAATTGTGCTGACTTTGCTGGGAATGTTAAAAAAGGGAGGAGGGCTAAAATATGGTTTCTACCCTCAAGGACCTCACATTCTAAAAAAGAAGACAATAATAAAATTACTAGTAAAATACAGAGCAAATGAAAAACAATCTAATGGAGGAAGAAGGTACCATGGGCTGAGGAAGAGGTATCACACACACACACACACACACACACACACACACACACACACGCACACATTTCTTGAAGCAGATTGAATTAGGACTGAGTATTTCAGAAAGTCAGGAAAACCAAGAAGTGAAAATGTTGGGATAGAACATTTCAGGTAGGGGGAAAAATCAGTGCAAAGACATAGAGATAGGAGATGAGATATCACAATCTAAGAACTATAAGCAAGTATATAATTTATATACTAAAATGTTAGACTAGCAAGACACAAAGGGGACAGGTTATGAAAAGCTTTAAATGACAGAGGATTGATTTTTTGATACTAACAGTGAAAGGGAATTACTAGAGGGTTTTGGGGGGCAGAAAATAGTGACATGGTCAGAACTAGGTATTAGAAAATCAACTTGACTGGTTATATGGAAGAATCAGAGAGCTGAGCAATTTGAGACAAGAAAACCAATTACAATTGTTACCAAAATTTCTTTCAGAGCATTTGAATAATTGTGTGTTTGGTACAATTCATGTGTCAGTTTCTAGAATGAACTTCAACATAGCTTATTCTTTGTAGATTATTCCAAAAATACCCTTATACTTTAACTTGATGAATTCAAGATCCAAAGTCTTCTGCCATGCTTATTGGTAACTTTTGTGGGCAAATGTCTTAACAAATTCCCATGGAAAGCTATCTGATTGTTTAGGCTATTTTCTATATTGGATTTTTCATTGCTGTGAATTCCAGAGGGAAACTAAATTTACTTCTCCCTAGTTTCCAGACTTTCTTTATGATAAGACAATAGTTTGCTCAGCTGCTTTTGATTAGAAATTAGCAGATTCTTGCCAAGTCCTAATACAAACAAAAACTATATTTTAATGCCATTTGTGAGAGGGGTCTCAAGAAGAAATTAAATTACTAGCAAGACATTATTTAATTAAATCTAATTACATAGTCTCTTCCACTGATAGACTTCAGATATCCTCTTACTACTTCTCAGGCAACAACAAATTCTGTCTATAATCTTGTACTAATATAAAATATGATGTGAGCAATGACCTTCTTAAATTGCTTTTGCTGTATATTAACAACCACTGAATTAGTCAAATGATTTATTTTAGCTATCATTAAACCTAACTTTAAACCTCTTAATATATTTTAAGAAAAAAAATACTCCCTTGGAGCTGGTGGTATCCATATCCACTGATATTGCATACTTATACAAAGCTGAAAATGTGATAAATTGACATGCAAAGCTCTCCTCCCAGTCTGTGGGACTGTGGCAAGTAATCTGAAAAGATAGCTCTGGTACTAATTTCAAAATCCCAAATATTCTGCCTTTCAAAGTTACAAAAAAAAAATACAACTCCTATTTGCATACCCTTGGTTAAATTAAATGGGAAGAGGAAAGCATGCACTGTAAATCAGAAAATCTGGATTCAAATTTGGGCTCTGCAACATTGTGCTTGCATGACTTTAGCTTTCTTTTTCTTTTTTTAATTTTTAATTTTTTTGGCTTTCCTTCTCTTAAAGAAACATGATCTAATTGACTCATATTCTTGCCAGTACTTTATCCCTTCCTAAGCACCAGATTGCCTCCTGTCTCTGACTATTATATATTTGACTGTGTAATAGGCGGCTAAGGTGGCCTAACGGACAGAGCACTGAATTTGGAGTTAGGTATGAGTCTCAGACATTTATTAATTCTGTAGTCTTTGGCAAATAATTTCATCCCTCTGTATCTCAATTTCCTCATCTATAAAATAATGGGCTTGGACTCTAAGGTCACTTCCAGCTTGAAGGATTCTAGGAATTTTCTTCTCTCAAAACAGTCAAGTGCTTCTGCTATAATGCAAAAATGAAGGCAATAATGGAGGAGAAGAGCATTGTAGAATGGAATGAAAAATGAACATATTAAGAACTTATTATGTGTCAAATACTAAGGCTATAAATTTAAAAATAAGAAAATGCCTTTTATTAAGGAAAAATAAGAATATCCTTTTTCTCAAGGACTACTATTTTCATTGGATGAGAATGTGCAAGAGGGTTCAGTTTCATTGCAGATGGAAATGCCAAGTGATACTGTGAATCTGATATTGAAAGTCACAGGTCAAGTTCTATCCCGTAGAACATCAAGGAAGTCAGATGGTTCCTAGCTTTACTTCTCCAAATAGAATGAAGAGTATCAAAAGTCAAGGAGTTAAAATGAATTTGAATATTGAATTACTGCTAATAGAGAAGTTAATGAGGGCATCAGCATCAAACTGCAAATGGTTGAGCAGGGTCTGCTTCAAAATTGGAAACTGAAGTAGGATTCAAAAAACTCTCTGGTTTCCTATCACTGAGGCAATTGGTGGTCTCAGCCCATCAAAGAAAGGAAGAAAGGAAAATAAATCACTTTCCCCTTGTTCAGTTTTCCAAGAAGGACAAAGGAAAAGCTGAAATCCTTCTTTAGAACACACTGAGTTGGACTTTCAGCCAGCTTGCTTTACATCCAGGCCATAACTAATTTTTTGTTAATCATCATAGTATAATAGGCAATATACTGTGATGGTTATCAGGTTTTTGTTGTTTTGTTTTTGTTGTTGTTGTTTTGAGGAACTTAGAACAACAGTGCCTTGTACAAAATGGCTGCTTACATGCTACTTCACTGACTGACTAATTGCCTGCTTTAAAATATGAAGACATGATCAGAAAAATCTAAATTTAAATCCTAACTGCCACTTACTAGCTCTGTGAGACTGTGACAAGTAATTCACTTTCTCTGGGATTTAGTTTCCTCATATTTAATATGTAGATAATAACATTTATAGCACTGACCTAACAATATTTTGGTATTATAAAATGAAATAAAAGTAGCAAAGGGCTTTGTAAATATCAACATCTATATAAATGAACAGAAAGAAGTAAGACTTCATCTATTCAAAAACTACCATCTTTTCATGTCCTTCTATCTTGAACTGGAAGGAAATATATGGAAGGAAGATAAACCAATAGCCATTTCCAATAAATTATCAGTATTATTGTTGTTGTTAGCAGAAGTGGCAGCAGATATAGCAATATTTATATACTGATGAGCCATCATTACCTAGAGTCTGCTGCTCTCTATCTATCTTCATAACATGCTTCCTGCATTCAACCTGGCTCTCTGGTTCCTGCTGTAGAATTGCTGAGCTCCTAAGCTGCTGTACATTACTAGCACACAGCTACCTTCATGGTGTGATATCATCTCACATCCTCCATTGTCTCTTCTTTTAATCTCCAGCACTGAGAGCAATAATGAAATTAACATTTCTGGAAATTAAATATCAATCAATTGCCCTATGGCTCCATGAGTTATACCTATGATTTCCAATATTAAATTAGCTTCCCAAGGCTATTATCCAAGTATGCTATATTGTCTATTTCAAGAGTTCCTGAGGCACCTAGATGCTACAGGTAAGAGAGTGCTGGACTTGGAGCCAGGAATACTTAAGTTGAAATCCAGTTTCAGACATTTACTAGCTATGTAACTTTGGGCAAGAAATAACCTCTATCAGTTCCTTCAACTGCAAAATGAGGATAATACAGCATCTATTTCCCAAGGTTGTTGTGAAGATCAAAAGAAATAACATTTATATAAGCATTTATCACAGTATCTGACTATGGCATAATAAACTATTTCTTTTAGTATCTGTCGTGGGTGGTACTAGGGCTGTCCCTTAGTAAGTGCTTAATAAATCCTTTTTATTCATTCATTTATTTATTCACTTTCTCCATTTCACTATATTAAGCTATAGAGGACATTCCTCCCATTA
This sequence comes from Myrmecobius fasciatus, assembly GCA_023553655.1. Classification (NCBI taxonomy): domain Eukaryota; kingdom Metazoa; phylum Chordata; class Mammalia; order Dasyuromorphia; family Myrmecobiidae; genus Myrmecobius; species Myrmecobius fasciatus. The sequence goes on along the minus strand of JAJPUD010022776.1, from coordinate 5,074 downwards.
ATTCACTCATTTTAAGAGGCTGGAGGGAGAGCAGCACATAATGGGAATTATCACATAATTATTTTTGAGTAATTTTAGCATTAGCTGCCACCAACTTTATCCAATATTTGCTATTTCCTTTTACTTAATGAATTAGATACCTTAATAACTATTCCCTGTGGTATTTTTTTTCAATATTGGTTTGTATTCTATAATATATTATTGTATATAAGTAGTTGCCTCATTCAAAGTATTTTCTTATATAATAAAATATGCTAAGAATATATACAAAAATGAATGACACAGAGTTATGCCGTTTCCTAATATCAATTTGGTATGATAAGAAAAGAAGGTTCCAGGTGGTTCTGTGCTTTTTATTTCTAAGAAATTATCAAGAAGATTGAAAGAATGTGATTGCAAGAAATATTTTAAAATGAGAAAATGTGATTAAATATACTCTTGTTTCTACATAGACTTTATTGGAAGGAATTTTTCAAGTTCCACACCTGCCAAGGGGGATTTCCAAATGCATCTCATTGGGGTGACTCCAAGTCTATCACATGCTTGCTTTTACTCTGCAATCTCTCCAAAGAGAGATTAATACATTAGATTGAGATTGAGAGGGCAGTCAGTATAGACACAAATATCAATTCATTTAATAGATGTAACTTAAAATATGCAATAGTCCCATTCCTTTTTCTGTGTGAAGATTGTTTTCATAACATGCAAGGATACCATTTACACATGTACTTTTGGTGAGTCAGTCCTTCATTCTAATCAAAGTGAACAAATTTAAGGAACAAAGACTTCTGGGAATGGAAAGTAGATGAAAGAGGATAGGAAGAGACAAATTGGATTTGAGTAAGTCCTGAAGAGTATATTCTGAAGACTATAGTAGAAATGGCAAGTCACAAGCCCTCTGATCCTCAGTTTTCTTATGTGTAAGACAGCTACTTGACAAAGATTTTCTTCAGGAAAACATTCTGTAAGAGCACCTCGATTTCAAATATTGATTCTGTTTATTGCTAACAATAACCTGGGGCAAGTCATATAACCTTTGGAAACCTCAATTTCTTATCTTTAAAATAATTTAATTAGACTATATGATCTCTATGATGCTTTCTAGCTCTGAATACCTATTTTTATTTTCACTATTTTTTAAAATTAACAGAATCCATTTTCTCTTCTTTGTGCTGTCCTTAGATACAACTATCTGATCTTAACTTAACTTAACTCTGTTTATCTCAATTTCCTCATCTGTAAAATGCACTACAAGAGAATGGCAAAACACTTCTGTATCACGGCAAAGAAAAGCCCAAACTGGGGGTAGCTAGGTGGCACAGTAGATACAGCACCAGCCCTGAAGTCAGGAAGACCTGAGTTCAAATCTGGCCTCCTTCACTTAACACTTTCTACCTGTGTGACCTTGGGCAAGTCATTTAACCCCAATTGCCTAAAAAAAAAAAAAAAAAGGAAAGCTCGAACTGATTCATTTAGAGTTAGACACAACTGACAAATGATTGAACAATAATTGCTTTTCTTCCCATCCCCATCTTAAAAAAAATTTGCAAGAAACACAGTCAAGCAAAAATAATATTCTACCATTGACTATGTTCAAAAATATGTTTCTTATTAACATACATATAGATATAGTCATATAGAATGCTTTAAATCCCTATTAATTCAAGAAATGCAAATTAAAGCAAATTTGAGGTACCATTTAATGATGAATTTTGGAGGGGATGTTGAAAAACCGGAACATTAATGCATTGTTGGTAGAATTGTGATATGATCCAATCATTCTGAAGAGCAATTTGGAACTATGCCCAAAGAGCTATGAAATTGTGCATATCCTTTCATCCAGCAATGTCTCTATTGGGTCTGTACCCCACAAAGATCATAAAAAGGGGAAAAGGCCCCATATATACCAAAACATTTGTAGCAGCCCTTTTGTACTGACAAGGAACTGGAAATTGAGTGCATACCTGTCATTGGGGAATGTCTGGATAAGTTATGGTATATTAATGTAATGGAATATTATTGTTTTATAAGAAATGATGAGCAGGCTGATTTCAGAAAAGCCTGGAAAGAGTTGCATTAACTGGTGCTGAATGAACATTTTACACAATAAAAACAAGATTATATAATGATCATCTATGCAAGATTTCAGCTTAGTGACCTAAAACAATTCCATTAGGCTTAGGATGGAAAATTCCATTCACATCTGTCAGGAGAACTATGGAGATTGAGGATTGAAGAATATTGTTTTCACCCTTTTTAAATATTTGCTTATTTTTCCTCATGATTTTTCCCCTTTTGTTCTGATTTTTATTTTACAGCATGACTAATATGGAAATACATTTATAACCTTTATCAGCTTGCTTATTGTCTAGGGTAGGTGGAGAGTTAGGAGAGTAAGAAAAAATTTGGAACTCAAAATCTTAGAAAAATGAATGCTGAAAATTATTTTACATATAATTAGATAAGTAAAATACAATTGAGAAAAATATGCTTCTTTCTGAACTCTGAATCCCTCAACTCTGTCAGGATATAAATATCATGCTTCATTATTAACTTCTGAATCATGGAAGATGGTTACATAAATTGATGTTTTCATCTCATTTGATGTTTTACATATTTAAAGTGGTGGTGTTATTGTAAAAGTTATTCTTTATCTGCTCATTTCATTTTTCATCAATTTGTAAAAATCTACAAAATTATTCATTTTCATAATATTATTTTACAATACAATTCTGGTTATCTGCTTAATTTTTCATCAATCCATACAAGTGTTTCCATGTGGTTTTTATTTTTTTTTATTTTTTTTATTTGCAAAACATATGTATAGGTAATTCTTCAACATTAACCCTTACAAAGCTTTCAGTAACAAATTTTCCCCCCTAGTCCCCACCCCTCCCCTAGATGGCAGGAAGTCCACTACATGTTAATTATGTTGAAATACTTGACAAATCGAATATATGTATACATATTTCCACACATCATTTTTGTGCAAGAAAAATCAGAGAAAGGAAACACAATGTAAGCAAACATCAATAGAGAGCATGAAAATGTTACGTTGTGGTCCACATTTCAAATCCCTCTCTCTGGATGTATATGGCTTTCTTCAGTGAGCAATTGGAAGTGGTTTGAAACATTTCATTGTTGAAGAGAGCCATGTCCATCAGAATTGATCACCATATAGTATTGTTGTTGCCGTGTATTAATGATCTCCTGGTTCTGCTCATTTCACTCAGCATCAGTTCATGCAAGTCTCTCCAGGCCTCTCTGAAATCGTCCTGCTGGTCGTTTCTCACAGAACAAAAATATTCCATAACATTCATATACCATAATTTATTCAGCCATTCTCCAATTGATGGGCATCCATTCAGTTTCCAGTTTCTAGCCACTACAAAAAGGACTGCTACAAACATTCTTGCACATGTGGGTCTCCTTCCTTCCTTTATAATTTCTTTGTGATATAAGCCCAATAGAATTGCTGCTTCCATGTGGTTTTTAAAATAACAAATTTTCTCATTTGTTAGGGAACGATAGAATTCCAACACATTGAAATAATCATTTTTAGCCATTTCCGGGTTGATGGACAGCCTCTTGATTTCCAAAGATTTTTTTGTCACCACAAAAAAAAAGACCCTTATAAATGCTTTGATAAATAAGATTTATTTTTCTATTCTTTTTAGGATGTTTGAATGTGGGCCCAGCAGAAGGTCGAAGAGTATACACTGTTTAATATTTGTTGTATATTATTTTAATATACAACATATAGGCAATAAGTACATATTTATGAATCAAAAAACAGCAAAATCTTAAAGAATAAAATCTACAAGGTAAGGTAATAAGACAAATTCTAAAGAAAAATAAAAAGATGTTTAGTGGAGTAAAGGATAATTCTCTTTTTGTCTTATGTGACTTCTGGAAAATATTTCATAATTCAGATGTTACTGATATGCTTTCATTGTAGAAATAAAGCTAATTGATTATAAAAGTCCCTACATGATGTTTTTATATTTAAACTCTGCAATCAGAGAAATATTAAATGTGGAAGCACACTTGAGCACATTAGAAGTGACTATAAAATAATAAAATACTTTTTAATTCTGAGTAGGAGAAAAAATGTGCCATTTCAGATCCCTAATAACTTCAACAAACATAGAGCTATTTAAAAAAGACAAAAACAAATGTTGATGATCATAAAATAAAAAAGAACAGGGAAAGAAATACACAAAGAAGAAAGAGGGAGGAAGGGGCTAGAATTTCCCAATCTGAGACAGAGAAAGAGGGACAAAGACAGAAGAAGACAGAGAAAGAGAGATAAAGACAAAGAAGATGGGGAGAGAAAAGGAGGGAGAGAGAGAGAGAGAAAGAGAGAGAGAAATCAAATTGCTTTTGTGTAAAAGGGGAAATCACAACAAATAAAAAATAAACAAAACAGAAATCATTTTGTCCAATTATATGTCAAAAACTAAAAATTAAGCTGAAATGGAGAACATTAAAATAGTTTCAAATTCACTAAAGATAAAAGAAATATATTTAGAAGGAATTAGTAGGATATCTTGGATAGCAAAATTGGGATTGTTTTATTTCTTTTATTTTTATTTTTATTTCTTTTAGAAAGCAATTTGTATATAACAAAGATTTCTTAATTTCACACAGGATTCTATTTTCTATTCTACTTTGTATGTGGAAATCTCCTTTTTAGTGTTAAATTTAGGATATTTTTAATTCTCCTTGAAATACATAATAAGTCAATTTCAATCTTATAGTAAATTCAAAAGGTATTTGTTGTATTTTTCTTTTGTTTGTTTTTAAAATTTGCAATTTTTTTAAATTAAAGTTTTATATATGCATAATTTTCAACATCCACCCTTACAACACCTTTTGTTCTATTTTTTCCTCCCTTTTCCCTGCCCCCTTCTCTAGATTGGAAGTGATCTAATATATATTAAACATGAGCAATTCTTCCATGCATATGTCTACAAATATCATGTTGCACAAGAAAAAGAAGATAAAAAAGGAAAAAAGAGAAAGAAAACAAAATGCAAGAAAGAACAACAAAAAAGAGTGAAAATACTGTTTT